>CAOKZL010001770.1:0-286772 GCA_948472985.1 Iguana delicatissima | reverse complement strand
CTATCACTACAAGTGGCAATGCTTCGTCGCCTTTGCTGAGGAACGATGGGAGCCGGTATCGCTTGTCAGCCTGCCTACTGTGCTTCACTTCCTCCTACACCTTTGACAGCAGGGCTTGGCGTTCCGTTCGCTGAAGGTCTACCTCGCCACTGTCGTGGCATACCAGCCTCCACGATCTCCATCGGCAGCCCTCTTCCGTCATGGTACCGTGAAGCGGTTTCTCAAGGGCCTGCAACACCTTTATCCACTGGTATCGCCACCGCTACCACCGTGATCGTCGTTGGTGCTATCACAGTTAACGAGACTGCCCTTCGAGCCCATGGCGACCGCAGACAGGCTGCTCACCATGAAAACTGCCTTCTTGGTGGCTGTCACCTCAGCCAGACGGGCGGGAGAGCTGACAGCCCTGCGTTCCGACAAGCCGTACCTCGTCTTCCATAGAGACAAGGTAGTCTTTCGGCCTGACATCTCTTTCTTGCTGAAGGTGGTGTCTAATTTCCACCTCAGCCGAGACATCATCTTGCCAACTTTTTATCCAGACCCAACTACACCTTTGGAGCGATCCCTTCACTCCCTGGATGTTCGTCAGGTTTTGGTCTTCTACAAGGACAGGGCCGCCTCTTTCTGACAGACCCTGCACCTCTTTGTGTGCTGTGGCAGGCATTGGAGAGGCCACAAAGTATCCACCCAGCGTTTTTCAAAGTGGGTGGCCCAGACTATCCAGCTGGCGTATGAGCTGGCCAAGAAGCCTCTGCCAGCCTTGCTCAGGGCTCATTCCACCAGAGCCGTGGCTACCTCTGCAACCCTCCTGCGCGGAGTTGACCTGCAGGAACTCTGCCGTGTGGCGACCTGGTCCCAACCATTGACCTTCGTGTGCCGCTACAGACTGGACTGCAGGTCCCGTAGAGATTCCCGTTTTGGACGTGCGATGCTGGCTTCCGTTCTATAGGACCTGACCCACCATCCAACCGGTAAGCTACAGAGTCGCCTAGTGTGTGAGGCACAGAGACCACGAAGAAGAAGAACAGGTTGCTTAACTGTGGTTCTTCGAGTGGTCATCTGTGCCTTCACACACACCCGCCCAGCCGTCCCCTCTCTCTAAGGTCCCTTATCGGCGGACTTTAGAACTGAGGAGCGACCGTTGCTCGGCGGGCTGAGCATGCTCAGTGGAGTCATGGGGGGAGAGGTTCCTGCCAAGCTACTAAGCTCTAGAATTTTCTGAACGGTACCGAGCATGCGCAAAAGCTCCTAGTGCGTGAGGGCACAGATGACCACTCGAAGAACCACAGTTACAGGTAAGCAAGCCGTTCGTTCATGGCTTCTGCTGTTGTCACCAGTCATTAAAGGTAGTAGGGCTGGAAGAAACGCAGAGTCTTGAGAGCTAAGGGCACCTACCACTGCTTTAAGCAACCTTGGTAGAAAGCAGCTTTACACATTCAGAAAAGCTTGGCTCTTGCCTTGCAAGGCAGGGATTATTTGGCTCTCTGGGTATGCAGTTGAATCATGACTCTACCAGTCTAGTCAACATAGCCAGTACTGAAGAGTAGTCACCATTGCAGTCCCGAACATCTGGAGGACCACATCTTCGTGCTGCATCGGGACAATGTGAACGAAATGACTAGTTTCCAATGTCACTCTGTCTTCGTCGAACCCTTGTAAGAATCAATCAGACAAAGGATTCATGAACTAACAGTTGCATCAATAAAGCCAGCAATACAGTGTCACTTCAGGCCAGTTTTACTGGGGTTATTGAATGGTTACATAGGAAGAGTGTATGCACTTAACAAAATGATCTCTCCATAGGTTGGATGGGGGCTTTCAGCCAGTGCTGATTTCTACTAGACATGTTTTCTTCCAAATTACTATTCTAACCAGCATCTCCAGACAAGGAGGCCTTTTGCAGCCAAACACAGCTGACTCTGAAGTCTCTAAATAACATCAGCGCTCAATAGAATTTAGGGAAAATTTTGAATTCCAAAGACAGTCTCAGCTTTTGCTGCTGCTTTCGAAAAATGTAAACATCAGCTACAAGCCAAAAACAGGAAAAGCGGCTCTGTCTCAGAGGAGTAGTCAGCAAGTGTGAAAGGACTGCAGACCAAGTTTGACCCTGCAGCTGCTAGAAGTCTCTAAGGAAGACAAGGGAAAAAATAATCTCCTCCCTGGTTCTGATCAAGACAGTGACAACACTTAGCAGTTCCTCCAAAGGACCATCTGAAAGAAGGGAAATGAGGCCTTTTCTTTTTATATAGGCTTGTGTAGTGAGTTTAACCTTCAGACAGATGCTTCCTGCAGAGGTCCTGATACAGTTATGATGTTAAGGGATAAAATAAGGGCCTCACCTGTCCTTGTGCTAACTAAGGAAGTGGGGAGGAATTGTTTTGAGCCTTTGAAATGACAAGCGTTGGCTCTCAGTGGCTCATGCGAATGGCAGAAGCTTGGGCAAGCCACCCTCTTGGTAAAATACACGAAGTCAGTGTTGACAGTCATGATTTTTATACATGTTTGTATTTTAAAACATGCTAGGAGGGCAGTGGGATATGGATTCCCAGGTCATTACATGCTTGGGCCTTGGTCACCACCACACTTTCAGTGTGGAGATCACCACATGCACTTTCAAAAGTGCTCTAATGGGCTGAGGAACACTTTGCAGTTTGGCCAATTTGAGAGACACGGGGCGAGTGGGAAATAAAATGTAGAATTTGAATAGGATTACTTAATTGGTGGGACCCGTACTTGATCCAAAGTTAAATCATCTCATGAGGAGGCTTCCAAAGACTAAGTGCTAGGGTAGAATGAAGGCTGTATTTGTGTGTGCGTGTGTCTGACATTCACACAAATCCATTTCTTTTATAGAAACTGCCCAGTTCATGGGTGGAAATTAAAACTATCTCTTCTTTCCCACTTGAAGGGGAAAAACCCATTCAAGCAGATGGGATCCTTTTACCCCAGCCAACTTGATGAGTAGTAGGAGTGTGATTTGGGAATATAGTGTATTAGGAGGTTTAATCCATCACTGTCTGCAGGTACCCTCAAAAAAAGGGAGTGAGGAGAGATAACAGCTGTACCAAGCCTTTAGTCTCATGAAAAAAGGACCTTATTTCCTGGGCACAGATGTGAGGAGGACATTTGGAGAAAAGTTCACCCCTTCACAACTAAATCCAAAATATAGATTGTGATAATATCTTTATTACGTACCTTCACATCTTTTATGACTTGTGCCTTTTCTGACAACCCTAAGGCAAATCTCTCTAGGTTTTCTTGGAAAGATTCCTTCCAAGGAGATGTGCATTACCTTCCTCTGAGACTGAGAGAGTGGAACTTGCTGAAGGCCACCCACTGAGTTTCCAAGGCTGAGCAGGGATTCAAACCCTGCTCCCCCTAAGCCAGCACTCAAAGCATTACACTGTTCGGTTTCTTGTATATGTGGTGCTGTTATGGTCCTTCAAGTCAACTATGATTTATGGCTGCTTTATCCTGGGTATTCCTAGCAATATTTCTTCAGAGGGGGTTTGCCACCATGGCTTTTCCTGTGAGAAAGAAAAGCATGACTTGCCCAAGGTCAGCCAGTGAGTTTCCAGTGCTGAGCAAGAGGGGATTTGAACCCTGGCTTCCCAGGGTCCTAGTCCAACAGTCAAACCACTAGACCATGCTGGCTCTCGGAATCATATGTGAGGCCAATCCAAAGTCTCTCAAAGCCTGACTTCTTCACAAGGCAAAGATGTTAAAAATCATACAGGCGAAGAAAATTGATGGTGTCAAGAGTCTCGGGCTTAGATCTTGTTTGAGAAGTTTGCCTAAATTGGTTTTGGGGAAGGATTGATACTGTAGGTAGGGTCCTTGCCTCTCCTTGGCGGTGGGAAGGAGAACATGACAAAAGACAGTAGAAACTTGGTGAGAAAATTTCTACTTCCATTAGTAGCAACAAAATAATTCCCTTTACAGCTTGACAGCCAGCCTTAGGAAAGAAGGTCATCTGCTGGTATCAGAGCTTCCTTTGCCCGGTTGCCGTGTGGGATACTGAATGCTAGAGCCAGCCTGTTTCTCCTTTGCCAGACGAGGAGAGTGCCTGACAGGGCCAAGGAGAGGAGACATTTTCATAGTTGTATTGCAACTTTCTTCCCATAAGAACCCCTCAAGCTGATTCACTGTCAACTCTTAAAAGTAAGATAGGGCCTTTCTCATAGGAAGAATATTGCCCAGTGTCCATGTAGCAGCCTTTGGGTTTAGAAGATCATGAATTCAGATGGGTGTGATAGAAGGAGGACAGAGCCTAAACATCTTGAAGACACCAGATCCCATCTGATCTTGGAAGCTAAGCAGAGTCAGTCCTGGATGGTACTTAAATGGGGAATCACCAAGGAATACCAAATGCTGAAGGCTGTGTATCAGAGGAAGGAAACAGCAAACCACCTCTGAGTATTCCTTGCCTCAGAAAATCCTATAGTGTTTGTGATGTTGCTATTCGTTGCTAGTACATACATATGCAATTTGACAGCACATCCCTCTCTCTCTCTTTCTATTTACACACATTCACACAGAGTAGAGGGCATTTTAACAGCCAGCCCCTGGACTTTAAAAGGACTTTTCACTCCCTAACACTGGTTGATTGAATCTGTTCTGTGAATCTTTCCTCCACCCCCAGCTGAGCCTTACCACTGAGATGCCCCCCTCGCCTTCCCCCACCTCATCACTGTATCCCATTTTACAGGGGCCGCTGTGTGCTGCCAAGGAGGTGCAGCTGGTGACAAAAGCACTGAACTGGTCAAAGCTGGGCAAGTGAAGCCCCTCATTATTCAACTCTCTGGCTTCCTCAGAACCTGAGCAAAGCAGCAGTGCCTTCTAGAGGTAGCCCAGCCCCCATGTGCCACCCCACATCACCACAGCAACCTCCTCTGAAGCTAGCGGTATCTCTGACCCCCGTTGGGCATCTGTGCTGGCCTTGTCCTTTGGATTTCTTTGAGAGATCAGTGAGGATTCTCCTTTCCCCCTTCCCAGCTGCGCAGCTGTCTGGGGGCTGCTGTTTCTCCCTCCACAGGCAAGAAAACCTCAGCTGCTGCCCTTGCCCCCATGCCAGGAAGGGAGGTGGGGGGGACTTGCAATTGCATTGCCAGGGCTGAACCCAAAGGAAAGTTGCCAAGTTTTCCGGCTGCATTTGGACACAGGGGCCTTGTTGGCTGCCTCTTGATTCTGGCGGCCCACGGCAGCTCCCTTGGGAAGAGATGACATGAAGGAGGAACGACTGCATGCAGGTGTCTGATAGGGCAGGATTCCCAGGCAAAAGGCAGAACAACCCCGCCTCTGTTTCATCTTGTGCACATCTTTCAATGCTCAAGCCAGCTGCCCCCATTCCTTCTTCTCTGCACTATGAACAGTTCACTGATCCCCTCCTAAAAATCTACATAGGGCCCAAATCCCAAATTGTTTTTCTCCTACAAGAAAAAAGATTCCATGGAAACTTTAGGACGAGCTTCTTCCTACCACAGATAATGTCTCTTGGAATTCCATGTACTCCACAAAGCACCAGGGCAAGATCTGTTTGTAGAAATCTTGCTGCTTGGCAGTTACTGGAGGCAATCTCAAAGTCCTAAAGAAAAATATAAAATAAATGCAAAGGTACAATACAAAATCCATCCCAAGTAATTCACCTTCTGTTCCCTCTTGAGTCCACACATTATAATCACATGACCTATTTCAATGTGGTCTTGTGCCCTTCCCTGCATCACACAAATATAAATCCAGATGGCTGGCTGAATGGCTTTTAAGGTTGGTTTCGGGTCTGCCTAAATACCCCAAAGGCACCAGATCCTGTCTGACCTTGAGAGCTAACCAGGGTCAGGCCTGCTTAGGACTTGGTTAGGGGAACACCAAGGAATACCCAGTGCTGTAGGCTATAATTTAGAGGAAGGCAATGGCAAACCTCCTCTGAGTACTCCTTGCCTGAAAAGATCCCTGTGAAATTCATGCGGTCTCCCTAAGTCAGCAGGGTCCTGTGAAGAAATCTTGCCAAGAAAACTGTTGGAGAAGGTGGCCATAAGTCAGAACAAGGCACATAACAACATCACATACAATTTAAAGAGGCCAGAATGGTGTGATGCTTTGAGTGCTGGCTTAGGGGGAGCAGGGTTTGAATTCCTGTTCAGCCTTGGAATCTCAGTGGATGGCCTTGGGCAAGTTCCACTCTCTCTCCACTCTCTCAGCCTCAGGAAGGCAATGCACACCTCCTCTGAAAGAACCTTTCAAAGAAAACCCAGAGAGATTCACCTTAGGATTTCTGTAAGTCAGAAATGATATTAATGGCACACAACAACAGCCACAGCTGTGCCACATTTCACAGCCGGTAGAACATACCTAGTGTCTTACTCCAAAAGAAGTACAATTACAACTAGGCAGGAGTGAGACAATGGGTGGGACTAAGACTCACAGGAAGATGCAAAGAAGATGACAAATGGCCTGTGATGAGCCTGGGAGGCCCTGCAGTATGATGTGAAGGCCTTGCATCCTCTGATCTCAGGTTGCAAAGGTGCTAATAGGTGCTGAAGAGGCAAGCAGAGGAGGGAGGCAAAGATCAATTGTTTGACGGGACTTCCTAAAGACTTCCTCCTTGAGTTGAACAAACAGTGAGTTGGGGAGAGTAAATAGCCCAGGTGCAGAAAGAGGAGATCCTCTCCTGCCTCCAGAAAGGATATTGCAGGGAGAAGAAGTTGGAGCTGGTAAAGAGAAGTTGATAGAGAGGCACACCATTACGGAGGAAGGATGTGAATCTTCATATTGCTTACCCTTGCAAGGCAAGGAAAAGTAGTTTTTTGTAATTTTCTGCCCACTGTAGGAGAGCACAAAGATTTTTGCACATTTCTCAGGAGACATTTGCACCTTGTGGATTTCTCAGGAAGCAAACACAGTCAGGGAGCTGGGTGTGTTTAGTCTGGAGAAGAGAAGACTGAGAGGGGATGGCATAGCCACCCTGAAGTATCTGAAGGAATGTCATGTGCAAAATGGAGCCAGCTTGTTTTCTGCTGCTCCAGAGACAAGGACACAAACCATTTACAAGAAGAGATTTCACCTGAACCTTACAAAGAACTTTTTGACTCCTAGCGCTGTTGAAGAGTCTACTGCTCCCATGGCTTTTCACTATTGACCAAGGTAACTGGGGATGACAGTTACTAGAACTAACCATTGTCTAAAATTCACAAGCGCTATATTACATTATGATAAATTTGAGGATTTCCTGCCCTCACTGGCCAAAATGAGATTTTTTTTGTATGGGATCTCTGATGGCTACTTGGAGCATTCTGAAAGGACTGGGCCAGTCTATAGGAACATTGACAAAAATCCTATTGTAGCTTTGCACCAGTCTCAAGTTGCATTATCTCAGAGATTGCACCCAGTTGGTTTCCTGAGCTTTGATGCTGATGGTACATTCCTCTTATGGCAACTCTAAGGTGAACCTATCAAGGGGTTTTCTAGGCGTCACTGCAATGTAGCTTAAGATTCATACAGTTCTTCTTCGTGGTCTCTGTGCCTCACAGGTGATGTTGAATCTTGGCTATTACTTTAAAAAAAAAACCCTGAATGCTACAAGTGGCTGGCCTATGGTACAAAACACATTTTCTGTTGCCTCAATATCAGTATCACAGCACAAGCCAGCAGTGTTGACCGAGGCTGCATCCTCAGATCTAGAAAAGCGACTAAAATGTACAGCTGCTCTTCGAACAGGGTGATGTCATCCCCCATTGAACTGCAATTATATCTTAATTGTTGGGGTAAAGAATGAATTAGAATACATTCTCTGAGTGGGGTAGTATGGTGGTAAAATTACTTATCCCAGAATAGCTGGATGAGATGTCTGCCTGTCTGGACCAGAGGAGGCCACAATTATGAATAATGAGTTATGTGTAATTTCCAAGCTCTGCTGGGATCACATTGGCTCTAGTTTTGGAGATATATTTGGTGATACACACAGTGGCACTCTGGGCACCAGTCATAATTTTGAAAATACTTTCCCAGCATGTGCCAGCAGGTCAGGATTCAGAACCTCAGAGAGCTCTTTGAAATTTGGACTAAAGCCCAGAGGAGATTTGCTACTTGGCTGGCCTCAGGATATGTATCTGGGGTCGGGGGTGCTCAGCTGGCCTTCCTCTTATCCACACATGGTTGGAGATCTCCTAATTCCAGCTTTGCTAAGAGGTATGAGATCTTGCCCTTGCTCTCTATTTCTCTATTTTTACAGAAAAAACCCTCAAAGTCTCTAGAGAAAGAGTTCCCTTCACACCTCTGTAGGGACAGCTGGCCTGCAGGGAGCAATTGGGGAGCTGTTAGCAAGGAGATGGGAGCCCACTTAGCAGGTCCTGGTGAGGACCCTGCCTCCTCCTTCCAGCCTGTGACAAGGAGAACGGTGGCCAAAATATACTTCGGGACATGTGCACATTAAGTCACACTATGCATGTAAGGCCCAAAAGTCACCACTGTGCAATGAATGCATTCTGCTGGCAGCAATGGAAGTGGAGTTGTGAAGAGAACATGTTCACCTGTCCCTTCTCTTGCAAGTTGTGCATTGTGGATTATGCATTTCAGTTGTGCATCGCGTACTTTGCCTTGTGATTGTGCATTGTGTATTGTGCATTGTGCAGCAGCACCTGGCCATTTAAACATGCTATACAACATTGCTATGTTGCATGGAGGATGTGTAGCGCTGCCATAGCACATGTTTTCATGCAGATGTGATACACTAAGGGGATGTTGGATTGATGTTGGATTTGGGTTTGGTCACACTGGGGTGGCTCTTTGCACCTGTGTGGAAATTGGTTATGCTAAAGTACTTTCTGCCCATGGTCAGAGACACTCTCCTTCTTAGCACTCATATGCACTAGTCCTGCAATTTTCAGTCTTTCATACCTCCTTACATCCAACCTATTTGCCAAACAACCTGAGCTCTGCCATGACTGAAACAAAAAGGCCACCTTCCCAAGAAGGATGTTTATACATTTACAGGCAGTCTCTTATATTTTAGTGTTAATAGTATGTTTTAAGGACATTTTAAAAATTGCAGCATTAAGCATCAACAGACAAAATTAGCAATCCCTTAGTTCTGGGAAATGATGTTGTGGAGAAAGGTTATCCCTGCAATAACTGGAAAACACACAGAATATAAAGAAAAACATTGCACTGAATTATTGGAAATAATTTTTATTGGCTGTAATTAAAAGACTTGCATCCCACTAGTGGTGTGTGAACCACTAGCTGCTGTAAGGCAAGTGCAGGGAGAATAGGTAGACCAGGTTCTCCTAGTAAGTCTCTGCAATCAGCAAAAAAAAAAAAAAAATCCAATTCACAAGAGTAACTGTATGAAAATTACAAGCTCTTCTCCTCCCCTCTCCTCTGCCCCCTCTTCTGGCTGCTAAAATCCAAAAAGTTGGGTGGAAAACAGCAGCTGATTTGTCTGCATAAAGATTTGTGAGCAAACAGCAGTCCTGGTGCTGGAAACAAGTTCCTTTGGTGCTTTTCTTCCTTGATTCTTGGCCTGCCCTCCAGAGTCACTGATTGTGCACTTTGAAAAACAAAACAGGGTTAAACCTAATCCCTAAATGTCCACCTCTTGCCCTGGATTCATTGTTCAGCAACTGCACCATCATTTTGCATTAGTGACAAACAAAGGAAGTCCCCAGTCTAGTTCTCCACCTGCCCACTCCAGCGTTGTGCCCTGGGTTGGAAAGCAAGTGCAGGGTGACTAATTCCTGGTTGGCTATCAAAATGCAGTGTCCCCTGAAGTTGGGTTGGAGACTTCCAAGGGGAGCAGTGAGCTTCAGGCTGCCTAAAGGGGGGTGGACAGTCCCCTTTCTCCATCCTGTAGTCACCCCCTCTCTTTCTTATCTCTCCACTCCTCCTTCCCCTTCTTTCTCCTTTTCTAGTCTGCTGGTGAGAATGTGGAGAATTTTTCTCCCTCTTGGGTAGCTCAAGCAGTTAGCAGTTACATTTCTATGCTGCTTATCAGTGCTATGCACTCCCTAAGTGGTTTACAAGGAGGGGTGAGAGAGCCAGTGCTTAAAAAGAGAGATACAGGGTGTGGATTGAGAAGGAGAATGTCCTGCTGGGAATATCTTTTCCTTTTAGACCCTTGTTTTGGTCTGAGTGAAAAGAATCTGGTGGGGTTTGTCAACTGTTAAGGGAAATGCACTCTTTACATGCTCAGAGACCCTACTGTGATCGCTGCTGCAAATGTTCCAGAAGCTGCCCTGACTTTGCAAGACCAGGGCAGGGCTGCGGTTGACCAGGGCTCTTGGGAAGTCTCACTGAGAGGTGCCAGAAGCCTAGGCCAACCTGACAGCACATACCCCAGGGATGCTGGAGAAAGCAGCCAAACATAGGAAGCCGTCCTCTGCTGAGGCAGACCCTTGGGCTTCCATCTAAGTCCACAATGTCAGCTCTGACTGTCAGAAGCATTCGGTCCAGCACAGCCTACTCTGACCGGCAGCCAAGGTTTCAGGTAGGATCTTTTCCCAGCCGTCCCTGGGATTCCTTTCTGGCATGCTCCTCCATCCAAAGACGAACCCAACCTGGCCCTGCTTTGTTTCTAAACCCAGACCAGCTCGGGGGCGGCGTTCAGGGTGAGACGGCGTTTTCCCGGGGCGCAGGGGCTGGAGGGCTTTCGGCGCAGTGCCTCGGCCGTGCCGCCAGAGGGTGCAGCTGCCCAAAGAAGAGAAGGCGGCCGCCGCCAGGCGGTACCTCGGCTCCCTTCCCCCGGCCCCGCCGCCGCCGCCGCCGCCGCCGCCTGGCCCGCGAAGAGGCGCCCCGACGGCTCGCACGGCGGCGCGCCGGGAGACCGACCCAAGGAGCCGCGGACGAGTCCAAGCGGCGCCTCCTCTCCGCAGTCCGACTCCTTCCCTCCCTCGAGGGAAATGCCGCTGAAACACTCACTTTTAAAGCCCCTTTCTCCCGCCTCCGCGCGACGTCGGAAAACGATAAAATGAAGTTTTTCATGGCAAGAATCAATATCCTTCCTTTCTTCTTTTCTTTCCTTCCTGACGAACCAACACCCTCCGCGAAGAGTTTCTCGATGGACGACCCTCCAGGGGGCCTGCCCGAAAGGGGGTGCAGGGGCCCGGCTGGGACCAAAGGCGGAGTCTGAGCATCCCCGGTGGACGCCGACGTCGGACGATGGGGAAGGGAAGCGGGGCGTCCCCACGTCCGAGGGGCGCGCCGAGGGGGGCGGCGGCGGCGGCGGCTGGGTTGGAGGCCGGCCTCGGAGGGCGCGCGCGGGCTGGCTCCTGCCGCGTCTCCTGTCACACCTTGGTGCCCAAGGAGGGCACCTCGGACTTCTGGGTCTGCCCGCTGAGGGTGGAGGAGACGGAGCCGGCGGGCTGGCCGCCGCCGCCGCCGCCGCTCCCGCCCCGGGCCCGGCCCCGGGCCCAGCGCCTCCCGGCCCGGCGGAGCCCGAGGAGGAGGCGGCACTGGGCGCGGAAGCGGCTGTCGAAGAAGGCGTAGAGGAAGGGGTTGAGGCAGCTGTTGACGTAGGCCAGGCAGGTGGCGTAGGGGTGGAGGCGGAGGATGAGGGCGCGCCAGGCGCAGGGCAGCTCGAGGAGGCCCACCCAGGCCAGGACGTAGAGGCTCTTGAGGAGGTGAAAGGGCAGCCAGCAGGCGGCGAAGACGGCCACCAGGGTGGCGATGATGCGGAGGAGCCGCCGCCGCTGCCGGCCCTCCTCGCGCCGCCGGGCCTGCCGTCGGAAGTGGCGGCTGACGGCGGCGCCGATGCAGCAGTAGCAGAGCGTCATGAGGAGGAGCGGCAGCACGAAGCCCAAGGCCGTGGTGGCGAGGCTGAGGGCCGCCAGCCACCGGCCCTCCGCCTCGGGGCTCGAGGCCACCCGGCTGAAGTCCATGTCGCACTCGACGGCCACGGCGGCCGGCCAGGCGTCCCCGCCGCGGGGCTCGCGAGCGGCGGGGCGCCGGCGGCTGAGGCGGGTGTCGCGCAGGAGCAGGGCCGGCAGGGCCAGGAGGCCGGCCAGGAGCCAGAGGGCGGCCAGCGCCAGCAGGGTGGAGAGGCGCGGGCGCGCCGAGGAGGCCGAGGCCGGGCCGCCCCGTCCGGCCGAGCGGGGCAGGGCGTGGACGATGGCCAGGTAGCGCTCGAAGCTGAGGCAGCCGAGGCAGAAGGCCGAGGCGAACATGTTGAGCAGGACCAGGTAGCTGCTCAGCTTGCAGAGGGCCGAGCCGAAGGGCCAGTGGAAGCGGAGGGCCGTGTAGGCCGCCCACAGCGGCAGCGTCACCACGAAGGCCAGGTCGGCCAGCGCCAGGTTCCCGATGTAGGTGTCGGCCGAGCGGCGCTTGCCCGGGGGGCCCCGCCACACGGTGAAGATGACCAGCCCGTTGCCCGCGAGGCCCAGCACGAAGACCAGCATGTAGAGGACGGGCAGCAGGGCGAAGGAGACCTCCCAGTCCGTCTCGGCCGCCTCCGTCTCCCAGGCGCACGGTTCCGGCGGGCCCAGCAGCCCGCTCCAGTTGCCTCCCGAGCCCTCCTCGTCCTCGTAGTAGTACAGCTCCCCCGGCGGCGGCAGCCCGGGCTCCGAGGGGCGCGCCATGCCAGCTCAGCCTCTCTCCCGACGGCGGGCGGGCGGGCCAGCAAGCGAAAGCGGGCGGCGAGAGAGCAGCGGCAAAGCCTCCGACGGAGACCCCGGGGCTGGGCAGAGCTCTTAAAGGGGCCCCGTCCAAGAGACGCCGCCTCCTCCCGCCCTGGTTGCCGCGGGCGGGGCGAGGCGAGGGCCCCCGGACGGGCGCACCAGCCCACCGCTGAGCGAGGGGAGGGGAGGGGAGGGGAGGGGAACAGCGTCCGAGCTAGCCCGCTCGACGAGACGGGGGCGCGCCCCTTCATCTTCACACGTCCCCTGGCAGAGCTGCAGCTTTGCCGCCCATCCGACCTCGCTTGGGAGCCCAGGCCCGACCCGTACAATCCGAAGGCTCGGGAACGAGCAAAAGCAGCTGCCCTCCAGCAGAGAATCGCATCTCTCTTGCCCTCTCTCGCTCTCTCCTGGCAGCAAGAATTTGGGAGAGCTCCGTGGTTGGGGAACAGCGTCCAGCATCTTCCTTCTAAAGGCCCTGAGGCTGGGACCATTCTGGGAACTGGAGTACAAAAAGAGGTCCTTTCCGAGCTCATGACTGTGCCTGGGGGATTGGAGAGTTAACAACAAAAGGCACTTTGGAAGCCCTGGCCAGTTTTGTTGCCGGTGGGGTGATCTGCATGCATCCCTTCCCTCGTGTTTTGCTCCTCCAGTCCCCCCTCCATTGCCTGGCAGTCCCCAACTCCATCCAACTGTTCTCAGCTTTCCCAGCCCAGTGGAGCAGTGCACCCACTTGGGTTTGGGGCCTGTGTTTTAAAGCGGCCCTCCAAGTACTGGGCCTACTTTGGGGAGAGGTTCCAGAACCACAGAGAATTCCTTTAAAGCTTAATGTAAAGCCCGGAGCAGATGGATCATTCCGCTGCCCTGGAAGCCACCAGCCTCCCCCACCACAACCCCTTGATCTCTCTGCTGAGCTCTTGGGCTGGGACACCCCACAGGAGAGTCATCTGGGTACAAACAGCTTTGAAGGGAAAGAGGCTCTTGGCATATGCACCCTTCAAGAAGGAGGCATCTGCCAGGATTTGAATTCTTCTGTCCCTGGCCCCCCTCCCTGCAATGTCTTCAGCCAGCCCTGCATTTGGGCACTAACTGCAGTGCTTGGAAGTGTTCCTCTTGGGGACAACAACTCCCAGCATCCCCAGGGAGAGGGATGCTGGGAGTTGTGCACCTGAAAAGCTTTACCTCCACACCTGCTGCCTTGCTTGGTTAGCGTTGTACCGCACCAGCCCCTGCTACCCTCCACTTCCACGGACAGATGGAGGATTCAATACCTCCCTGTGGGGACGGGGAGAAAACAAGGGAGGACCCTGTTCTGCTTTCTCTGAGCTTCGTGTGGGAATTTTCCAAGACGGATGCGCTATTCGTTGGGGGAAGCGTGAGGGGTGGTCAGTGTAGAGGCCCCTCCTCTTGAGAACAACAGTCACTCTTCTTTGTGTGTGTGTGCAGAGGTAGCATCACAAACCTCCCTGCTTCTACCCAAGGAGAGAGCGCGGGAACATTCTCTGTCTTGTGATGTCTTTGAGATAACACACAGATGCATACATACACACAGAGCACCCTTAATGTTTGGAAGTGTTATACTTTTTGGATTCCAGTTCTCAGAATTTCCTTAGGAGTTGTTCAAAAAGGAACTTGTCCAAGACCTACAGGCAAAGACAAATAAACTGTTTAACAAGGAAGTGGTGCTTTTCCAGACCTTGGAATAGCTACTTTTGGGACATGCAATTCTCAGACTCTGTACTGACAGAGGGATTTTGGGAGATATAGTCCAATAGATAACATTTTCAAGCTCTGGGGAAATGGTTAGGGAGAAAGGTTTAAGGTCAGAGTTTTGCCCTCCCCTGCCAGAGGGACATGGTGGTTCTGATCCAGATCCAGCCATGCAGATTTACCCTGAGGTAAGGGCTTAGAGATCTCTCGTTCATAGGATTGCCATAAGTTGAAGCTGACTGGACAGTAGTAAACAGGCAGGACTAGGAGCTCCCTACCGCCACATGAATTGTAATAAAGCTTAACCTTCAGAAATGGTGGGTGGAAGAGACAGCATCAGTAGAGGTGGTAAATCCACTCCAGACTTCAATACAAACTTTAAGGGAGATATCCAAAGTGCTGAATCCTCTCCCCAAAAAGCTTCAGCACCTTGGATGGCCCCTTTAAAGTCTGGATGAAAACCCAGCCTAATAAAGGCCTAAGAAAACACTAGGAAATTCATGAAGTGACCTTAATTTGCCAGGTGACTTGAAAGTTCATGGAGTTGTGTGCATGCACACACACAAAATAAGATAATAAGATAATAATGATGAGTATGATGATGTTTTGGACTGTTGGCCATGGTGGCTGGGGATGATGGCAAGTGTAGTCCAACCAGCTAAGGGCAGCCCCACACTGGGGGAAGCTGGTCTAATGTGGGACAGTGGGGAAATGGAGGGTGGCTTAGATGGCATCACAGTATACTCTTGATCTTGACCCCTGCACACCCATACTTGTCTCTCCCCCTTGTCCCCTCAAAGGACAATGGTGCCTTTTG
Organism: Iguana delicatissima; assembly: GCA_948472985.1. Classification (NCBI taxonomy): domain Eukaryota; kingdom Metazoa; phylum Chordata; class Lepidosauria; order Squamata; family Iguanidae; genus Iguana; species Iguana delicatissima. Next base: position 271,643 of record CAOKZL010001770.1, on the reverse strand, counting down.
CCAATGGAGGCCACCCCAATCCCTAAATAGCTTGTGCTCCCCCTCTCCAGCCATCAGAATGATAGCAATCTCAGCCAGTAACCAGATGTGAAAGGGCCAGGGAGCATTCCTCTGGACAAGCTGTCATTTGGAGCCAACACCTGCCTGTCATTTTGCTGCTTGGCCTTCTTTGCAGGAAGGCTTCCTCCTTTTAATTAACACCTTGCCAAGAGAAAGATGACAGTTTTTTCCTGATGGGGATTCTGCTGCCCCATTTACCAAAGGTGTCCCTTAAGGGCAAATTGGAGAATGGGGCCCAGGTGAAGGGGGCACCTGCAAAAGGCCCTCTTGCTCCAACGTCCACAGAAGTCCTTCCAAAAATGTGCCCCCCCGTCCTATCATAAAGAACAGCCAGCAATGGATCCAGACCTGATAGCTCTTCCAACTCTAAAATTCTAGGATTCTAATATTGACTGCCCTGTTGAGCCCCTGCCAACTTAAAAACAGTTCCTGAATTTGAACTCAATCCAAAGCAAATGTCCCCAAAGGTCAAAAAGAGTTGCATTGAGTTTCAAAGGTCACAACTGTTTTTGTACCATTTGGGGATGTTTGCCTCAAGCTGGATGGTCTGTGGCATACTTGGATGGCCTTCAGCCCTCCATCTCCTTGGGACCGCAGTCTGGCACTGGCTGGTGGCTTCCATGCCAGTCAGGCAGTGAATGCTTTCTGGGTTTTATTCTGAACTAACAGGGAATTGTCCCAGGCACCAAACCCCTTTGGGGGTAAGCTTCTGTGAGAACTCCTTCAAAGGTCATACTCAAAGTCCAAACAAATTTTCCACCCCATGATCATGGGTTGAAGCAGAGCTTGGGGGGAAAATGGCTTTGATAAGAGCTTCCTTTCTGGCTAGGGGATTTGGGGAGCTGTAACCTTCCTCAGAGCTGCTTTCCCAAGCACGAGGTTTGAGGTGAGTCATTTTTAGACACTGCTAATCTTTTACAGTGAAGTTTCCTCCTTTAGCGTAGTTCATAACAAAGGAAATGGGGTGTGCCTGGGAGCCAAAAGCCAAAATAAGACTCAGAAGCAGAGGCAATGTTTTTTCACAGTTGGGAGCAAGGCCAAGGGGTGAGAAATGGGGCCAATAGAGTGAGGACATGCACGTGGACATGCAAGTAATGTAAGTGGATGAACATGTATGGATGTTTGGTTATATATATGGGTGCTGCTTTGGGTGTGTGTTCGTTGCACAACACTGCCGTTCAACATAAGGATAGTGTAGCACAATCAGTGAGAAGTCCACCAATGAAATGTATCCTATGCAACCCTGAGGCAGAATTTTTGCCATCAGTAGTACTGGCAGGGATTCAGCATGGGACATACTCTCAGCAATAAATCAGCTGTCTTTCAGGCAAAATGGTACCCTTCTTCATTACCTACCCTTCCACCTCCAGGAAATGCCAGCCCTATCTGTCGACGGAATGGTCCAAAGGGAGGCCTGAGCTTTGCAGAAATACCTCAGGAAACAGCTGTGATTGATTCAGGAGCCAGGGTTATTGCCTTTCTCTCCCCCTCCTCCCCCCACAAAAACCCAGAGCCCTAACCAAGGGCACAGCAGCGGGGAGAAACAATGCAAAAAGCTAAAGAAAGTTGTCCCACTCTGGCTAAGCTTTCATGGGGATGATCAATAAAGCAGTGAGCTAAATCTCAAGCTGAAAGCCTTCTGGAGGCTTGGGGTAGAATTACGACTGGTACAGAAGGTTGTGACCAGGGCAAACACTTGTCAGCCAGCAATCCAGGCACAAGCTGTTGGTGGGCAGCATCAGGGTCACCATTTTCTTCTTCTTAGGTTACCTTATTTCTCAAACAGATTTGGACTGGAGAGTGCTTCAAGAGAGGCCTTGCCTGCCAATGATGGCTGGAAGTTGCATGTTAATGGATCAGTGGATCTGATATGGGTTTTGGTCCACACTTTAGAAGTGCTTTGTGAGGCAACAGAGCCAATCATCTCCAGTTGGCTTCTGTAGCTTGGATTGCTTGTGAGTTCAGTCTAAAACCCAGAGTGGGTTTACCACCTCAAGCAAAAGCCACCAGCTGCCCCATCTGTCTGCTGTTGAGAGGAAAGACAAATTCCTCTTGTGGTGCAGAGGAGATGCTGAATATATATAACTGAGTAGCTGGGAAAACTGCCCAGTGGCTTCTCTTTTTCCAGAAGCTCCTGGACCACCTTGGGATCTCAAGGCCAGGAGGAAAAAAAAACCCCTGCTGTCGACAGCAGGAGGGACTGGGGAGGAGGGAGGAGGAGGAGGGTTGTTTCAGGGTTAAGTAGCCAAACAAAATAGGAAACAAGGCAGGGTCCCACCCAGGATTTTAAATAGTTCCCCTGATAAAGGCTAATTGGGTGAACACACAATGCCAGGAAGGTTGTATTTTCTTTACGATTACCACATGGGATTTGTCAACAGGCAAGGGGTCTGTGGTTTCTCTCCACCCAGCACAGATGTGGCTGATCCCCTACCAGAGGTCTAGCTACAAGGAGCTAAAAATGAGGGTGCAGGACCCTCACTCAATGAGAACTGCCCCCCCATGAAGTGTGACTCGAGTCCCCACATTTGTACCATCACAGTCACTTAAAACTTCAGTTGAGCCTCCAGAAAGAGAGTTTGGGCCTCTCAAGAAAAGGGGCAGGCGAAGCAACCAAGCAAGATTTTTTGAAAGATTGGAAACCACATGTGGACTTTGAGCAATAAGAAATCAAGCGATGCAATAACTTGTGGGTATGATTATTGCTAGATTCCTTAGGAGGATCTGTAATGGTAGAACAATATTTTTCTTTTTTTTTCTTTTCTCGTCAAAGTGTGGTTGTGGGGACAAGAGTCCCCTTTTGTGTTTAAGTAAGTTAGTATTTAATCAGTTATTGTTTTAGTGAGTTGGTGTTTAGTGTTTTTTAGTTTATTAGTTTTAGTGTGGTGTTTTAATTTACATCAATGTTAAAATGTTAGTCAATGTTTATGTAATATATGTGTGTGGGCGATACATTACAGGCAGTGATTTAAGCCTCAGAGGGCCAGTGTTGTCTGTGGTTAAATATGGTGTAGGTTCAGACTGGAGCTTAAATCTGGTTTCATACCTTCCAACTGTCCCAGTTCAGTGGGGGGAGGAGCAGTCTAAATCAATCCCCTCCTGTCCCCCTTTTGCAGCTGCTTCTCAAATGTCTTGGTTTCTCTCCCCTCCTCTCATTTTCCCCCCTTGTCCTCAGCTGACTTCAGTTGCTGCAGACGGAATTCAAAGCACCACAAGTAGCTGACGCTCCATTAACTCATTGGAAGAATCCTGCCCTTCCCAGGCAAAAGTGAAAGGCTGCAGCCTCTCCTAGCTTGCCTGTTCTTCCTCATTTATAACTTTTGCCAAATTGACCACAGTTTGATGCTTCTTGGCCACATGTTTCCCAGCTTTCATCTGTGAAAGGTTGGAGGATTTCTCCACCATCAAAGAAAAGTTGGTTCTTGCCTTGAGTACCATCTGCTGGTGACAAGCAGGAGGACTGGAAAAGAAGATGACTCCCAGATGTGGTCTCAAACACACTCCATCTGATTTTAACAACCTCTAGCACTAAATATGTTGCTGCCTGAAGCAAAAAATGAGTCTCCAGGGGACGTAGCTATGGAGGAGAGGAATATTGCCCCCCCATAAGAATTCTGTCTCCTAAGTGAAATCTTCCCCCAGATTAAATTTCTAGCATTGCAGTCACCTAAAACTTCAGTGGAGCCTTGAGAAGGAGAGCCGAGGCATCCAAAGCAAAAGGGCTTTTGGGAACAAGCTTAGTTAGCTTGGATAACCCCTTTAAAGCCAAAAGTAAAAGCCAAGGCAAATTCATCGCCCAATTGACACAGAAGTCAAACAGGACACAATTGCCCAACATAACTCACTAGACAAATTCAGCATTGGAGAAACAAGGCCATTTGTACTTCAGACAGCAAAGGCTTGCTGATTCATGCACAGAACACATTTTTCTATTGCAACTTTTCTTTAAATGCCTTTTTTTAAAATATTAACACAGGTTGCAGGAATGCACTAGGCACTTTTACAGGCAAACATCATCATCATCATCATCATCATCATCATCATCAGACAATGACGACGACACCAGTCTCCACCTGGGTTAGCATATAATTGCATTATGATCATTAGGGGTCATAGTTGTGGAACATGAGGATCAAATTAAAATGTAAAAGGAAAAGCATCATGCTGTCTCCTGCCAAGGAAGACCCCCCCATGTCCTCCCCAACCAAGCCCTTCTCTTTCTATTGCTCTTCTCCAGTGCATTGCTGCCAAATGTTGCTATTGGACACCGTATGATGAGAATGGGTCGACAGAAGGTACATTTGCTAGGTGATTTTATAGTTAATCAACCAAAAATGTCCAGCTTTCATTAGTTTAACAGTGGCAGCAAGAAAATGGCTCTGCAGACCCACCCTCAATTATCCTGCTGGAAAAGAAAAAGAACTCGAGGGGTCTCTAGAAGTGGACGGTTATGAGAAAGAACCACAGACTCCATTTCAAGATTCTAAAAATGGTTGGGTCAATGGCTGCTGCTAAGTCCCACATGCAGAGAGTGATGATTCTGTTGCAGGGTTCCTTAGCAAGATTTCTACAGAAATTCTCCGGCAGAGGAGGTTTGCCCTCGACTTCCCCTGAGGTGGAAAGAGATCTATACATATATCTCAATATATCAATGTAAATATATATCTAGAGCAGGGGAGGAAACTAGGCAGCCCTCCAGATAGTGGCAGCTGGTGGCTTCCGCGGCAGTGAATCCATGCTGAGTTTTAACCAGAGCTTCACAGGAGCTGTCCAAGGTTCTGAAGGTTCAACACCCTAAACAGCTCTTTAAAAATTCTGATAACACTGAGAAGGGGTTCATCATCCCAGTGACGGGGATGCTACTGACTTTAGATGCTGGATTGCAACTCCCAGCAACCCTCACCATTGGCTAGGGTGTCTGGGAGCTGCAATTCAACACCATCTGGAGGGCTGGAGGATATCCACCCCAATCTTGAGAGAGAAAGTTGGGTTGCCAATTCTTTTTTTCTAGCAGGGTTTCTGTGCTTCCAGCAGCTTCCTTGCAGGCAGAAATTCAGCAAGTTTGGCTTTCCAGAGCCTGCAGCTCCATTGAGGGGAGGAAGCTGTTAGTGTTGCATTTTGGGCTGTACCTTTTGCAGAAATTAGACCCCTGTCAGAATGAAAATGCTGACAACTCTGAATCCAAAGGTGGTGCTGCATGTTCCCTTCCATCTCTCCTCTGTGGGCACCCCTTGCTCCCTTTGCTGTTAAAAAAAATTGCACATTTCATGACATGTCATTCAAACACAAAATATTTTTGGAAAATTGCAGCCTGATACTACCAGATAGATTTTAGAGAAATCCATGGAGAAGGCAATATAGCAACAGTGGAAAGGAACTCAATGGCCTCTAGATTCAATGCCAACACAGAAACACAGAGTTGGACGGGAGACCAAGGGCCATCGAGTCCACCCCACTGCTGGCATGGGAATCTACATCAGAGCAAAACTGGCCCATACCAGCAAAGTTCCAGAAGAGTCTTTGCCTGTTGTACAATAGTCAAATATCCCTCAGATGTTCCCTGCCATGAACTCTCCCCCAGGATTATAGTGACCATAGAGGAGCCAGAGCTCAGAACATATAGATGCTGTGTTGTGCAACTCCTGTTCTCATGCACATGTGCCACCTCCTCTTTCTTGAGAGAGTTGCATTTCACTGGTTGGGGTGTCCTCTTGATAGGTTTCTCCTGCTTCAAGGACCAAAATATGTCAACAGCATGCTCAGCACAAACGTTTCCATGCCAATCCCCTGGGGAAACCTAGAGGAAGGGAGGCCAAGCCAATCTGTTTCACTTTCTCCAACGGCCCTGAGTCAAAACATGGGGCAGTACCCACGTTGCCACTCTAACCAAAGGGCCACATGATGCACCTGCAAAGAACAAGGAGGATTGAAAAACCAGCTTCAGTTTCTGCCATGAGAAGAACAGAGACTCACACCATCAACAGATGCAGCAGATTGAGTTCTTGTAAGTATGCGGAGGGTCTGAGAGGAGTGGGTGCAAATCTCCAGAGGTTACTGATTGTTTCTGAACTGGGATGGGGTATATCAGCGAATCTCGTCTTGGGCCAGGCCAAGAGTGCTCTCCGAAGGTGCCATTTTGCTATCTTTCCTAGAGTGCTTGAAGTTACTTCTGGAGGGCCAGCTCTAGCCATCAAAAGAAATCAGCCAAAATCCTTCATCAAGGAGAGGCAATTTGATGCTGAGTGGCCACAATCTAGTATGGCCTGTCCTAGTGCTGTAGGACCACATGTGAATCTACACTAGACTGATACTGCCTCTGCCTGGCCATTCTGTACTTCATATGAAGTGGGTGGGATCACTTGTCCATCCGGCTATGCCCTTGTAGCGAAATGATTACTTGAGCACCGAGACCTCCAGAGGACCCCAGCAGATCTCAGCACTGATGTCATAATTTTGTCTCTGGCTACAGGGCTATAGCACAGTTGCAATCCTGTTTCCTCCCCTCAAACCACAGAATAGCCACGTAATCCATGTTAACACCTGTTAATCAGGGATCCAGCCCCAAAGCTTGGGTGCAGCTCTCAGTCTCCCAGTTTGCAATTCATGTCTGTTGAAGTTCACATTTGAGGTTCCCAGACATTGGAAGCGTCCACCTGCTGTTTTTCCATTTTAGGCTCTGGGAGGTTGAGCAAAAGCAGGGCCCCGACCGAAACTGTTTTCAAGCTCAGCATGCTCAGAGTGTCCTGCTGGATGGTGGCTGCCGACCTCTGCAAACAGGGGCCCCAAGCTGCAGCCTTCTCCCCAGCCTCACTCTTCAGCATGTGCAGGCGCTGGTGCTTGATGAGGTTGGCACTCTGGCCAAAGGTCCGGTCGCAGTGAGCACACTTCAAGGACCCTTCACCCAAGTGGACGCGCCGGTGGCGGATGAGGGTAGAGCCCCGGCGGAAGGTCTTCTCGCAGTGTGGACACTGATAGGGCTTTTCACCGTCATGGAGCCGCTGGTGGCGCGTGTATTCCTGCCGGCAGGTGAAGGTGGAATCACAGGAAGCACAGGGATAGGGTTGCTCCCCAGTATGGATTCGTTGGTGCCAGATGAATTCTTGCTTGTAGCGGAAGCTCTTGTCACAGCCGGAACACTTGTATGTCTTTTCTCCAGCATGGCTCCGCTGATGCCAAGTGAACTCTTGCTTAAATCGGAAGCTTTTCTCGCACTCGGTACACTTGTACGGTCGATCCCCCACGTGGGCCCGCTGGTGCCACATGAACTCCTGCTTGAAACGGAAGCTCTTCTCACACTCGGGACACTTATAGGGCCGCTCCGCTGAGTGGGTCTTGAGGTGCCAGGTCAACTCCTGCTTGAAGCGGAAGTTCTTCTCACATGCCCCACATTTGTGGGGCCACTCTGTGGTATGGATGCGTTGGTGCCACATCAGCTCCTGCTTGTGGCGGAAGACCTTCTCACAGGTCTCACACTTGTAGATCTTCTCCCCAGCATGGACCTTCTGGTGCCACGTGTACTCGTGCACAAAACGGAAGCTCCGGTCACACTTCTCACATTTATAAGGTCTCTCCTCCTTGGGGAGCCTCGGGCGGATGGCGGCAGGTGGAATACAGTGCGCACAGGAACATGGCGGGGCCCCAGCATGGCTCAGCTGCTCTGGAACAGCAGGTGGGCCCTTTAGGGTTCCAATTTTGCACTCAGGACAGAGTTGTGTCACACCCCCCACAGGTGGCCCAGGAGAGAGACCCCAAGCTGAATGGGTGGGGAAGCATTTCTGACATCGGGTGCAAATCAGCAGCATCTCTTCATGGGTGTTGAGCTGGGCAGCAGCACTCCCTGTGGGCCAGAAACCACCTCCCACGGCCCCTGAACGCCCTGCTTGAAAAGCCACAGGGGCCACCTGCCCGCCTACCACGGCACAGTTTGGCCACCTGAGCTGGGTGGGCCATGGCCCCAAAGTAGCCATTCCATTCACACTGAAGTTGGGATTCAGGTGGCCTCCAGGCCACAGGGACAACCCACAGATGATTCCATTGTTCAGGCTGCCCTTCAAGGCTTCCAGGTGCCCGGCATGGCATGGCAGTCCCTCTGAATTTTCTTCCAGGACAGATTCCTTCTTAATCTGGATCTGGCCAGCTCCTGCAACAAGAGGTCATGTTTGGATTTTAGATATGATGCAAGGGACAAGCATTACCAGGAGCTATAGGCCACACCAGTCCCCAAAAAGGAGTTCTCCCTGTCTTCACCCCCCACACTCCAAACTTTAGAATCCAAATTTCCCACCAAAATGGCTGATTGCACCCCTCCTCCAAACATGTGTCAAGGCTGCTAGCCACTGTGCCATGCAGGTAGCCATGTTAGCAGTCCCACGCATGAGTTTTTCTAACCTATATGGGCTTTTTTTTCCAAACAGAATGTGCCTGGATGGTTACTTCCTGTTTGGAAGAAGAAATATAAAGGCCTTCAAGTCTGCAAGCCGATCAACCACAAGCCCACAGCTTGGGAATGTATGTATGTATGTATTTATTTATTTTACAACAAACCTCACCAGAATTCCTCCTCCAATCCCCTATGGCCAATGGCAATTATCTTTGGGGGTGACCTGAAGGTCCAACCAGTGCCCTCAAAACATACCCAGGAAGTCCAGGTTTGACCCCTCTCTCATCCTGGCATCCTGGCATCTGCTACCACAGAGCTCCTCTTCATACTCCATTCGCAAGATTAGCTCAGGTTTGTGTTCAGCAAGGTCTGGTAGAGAAGCAGACACTCAAAATTAACATTCCCCACACTTCCCCAGTCCCTGAGAGGGAGACTTTTTAGGCTACAACTTCCAGCAGCCCCAGCCAGCATAAAGAATGGTGAGGGATGCTGGGAGCTGCAGTCCAACATCATCGCAACAGCCACAGAGTTCCCACTGCTTTTTTGAAGGAAGAAGAGCCAAGCACATCAGGGAGGGGAGGCTGATTTTTTTCAGCACACCCAAATCCGCAAGAAGAACCGGGAGTTACCTAAAGAACTGAGCATCTCATAGTTGTCTCTCATCACATCTTTGTAGAGCTCCTTCTGCCAGTCCACCAGCTCTTTCCACTCCTCAAGGGTAAAGTAAATGGCCACTTCTTCAAAAGTCACCAGATCCTGAAAGAAGAACAACCGTCAAACCACCTCTTGCACCTTGGCCTAAAGCTGGCCTTCCTCAACTCATTGGAATTGGTTTGCCAGTCTCCCAAGTGTCACCAACTGGAGGTTTGGACCATCTGTGGTTTGGATCTGGATCCAAGGATCTAGGAATCAGTGAGTTATTGCTGGATAATATGTCCTGTTCCAAGCAGTGTTGGGTTTTGTAAGTATGTTATTGTGGTCCTCTCTATGATGTTTTTATTCAAGATATTTTGTTGGTCTCTTCAAAAGGGCCGCAAGAACATCTGTCACTGTTGTAATCACCATTATTTTCTTTTCCTAGAGGTCAGAACAACATTTGGCAAGATGAAAAACCAGGGCACATATGTCTGAGCAACATCAGAGCATGGCAGAATGGCAAAACATATTAATACAGAAGAACACACAAGCTAGGTGAGGCTGCAACAGTTTGCTTTTGCCTGAGCCTGCTGAGAAGGCTCAGTCTGCAGCAACTAAAGCAAGCAGAGGACAAAGGGGGAAAGTGGGAAGAGGAGAGAGAAACCGGGACATTTTAAAAGTATCTGAAAGAGTGGGATGGCACAATGCCACCCAGTCATTGACATGTGTTGCGCAATGTTGCTCTCCTGCATGGGAGTTTCATAGTGCCGGTGCCATGTGTACCTCTGCATGTGGATATTTACACTATGCTGAGGAGACATCGGACTGCGGAATTTTTCTGTTACATTTTTTCACCACTTCTCCCCCCTCCCCCCGCTTTCTTTCTTCTTTCTTGAGGGAGAAAACTTTAGGACCGATAAGATGATGGCATAATGCTTGAAAAACATACCTGTGCAGCTGTGCCTAGATATGTCTAAATATGCTCTCAAAAAGTAACTTTTTACAACAATGCGTTTTGTGCTACTGGGAGAGTAACAGCAGCATTCCTGCCTGTTAGAGGATGTGGTTTTGTTCTGTGTCCCCTCCCCCCGGCCCCCCCCGGCCCCAAGCAAATTTACCCCCTTGCAACGTTTTCCTTGTTGCACGCTCTAGCCAGGCTGCAGAGGGCGCAAAGGAAGTGCCTCTATGGAATAAGAAAACAGAGGCTGGCCAAGGCATTGCCAGCCTGGCACCTACCCGACGAAGAGACTCGGCAGCTCCAGCCATGTTGCTCGGCTGAAGAGGCTTGGCTCTTCTCTCTGCCACCTTGCCAGCCAGAGTGCCTGATCAGTCCATGAGATGCTTGGAGCTGCACCATGCCCACTTCGCAGGCAGCCCTTCCACTGTAGAGGGAAGCACAAAGAAGCCACCTCCATCTGCAGTTCCTCCGTCACCTGCTGGTGGGGTGGGGACAGGACAAAGGCGGGGAGAGAATAGGAAGAAGCCAAGTTTACCCTCAGCCAAGAGTCTGAATTCCATGTTCTGAAACTCACCAGAGCCGGCAGCTTTGAATCCATTTGCATGAAGCTGATGCAAATGGACCCTTGGGGAGGAAGGACCCAAAGCTCATTTACATTAAGAGAAGATGCAAATGCTCCTTCTTCCCAGCATGACTGGCTTCTTTTCCATTGAAATGTTTTGACAGCAGGGAGAAAGAAGAGAGAGATGACAACCCAGCGGTTGCCCCAAGGAGTCTCCCTGTCAGAGATTTTGTTAAGGGGTCACAACGCAGGCACTGAATATCCAGAGTTGGAATGGGCCCTAAAGACCATCTAGTCCAACCCTCATTGGTGCTCCTGGTCCACAGCTAAAGCATCCCTGAGAGGCACCTGTACAACCTATGCTTAAAATCTTCCAGAGGAGACCCCACTACATTCCCAGTTCCAGCCTTTGCATCCATATATCATATAGGCACAGCTACAAAGACCATCTAGAAAGTTGGCACACTTTACATGTGAGCCTCACCATCATGAGAAAGGGCACGGGCAAAGTTTTGGTGTGCCTGCAGGTGTGCAAGAGAGCTAAAGGAAGTTTTTAACAATAGCCAGCAACTTAAGAAATCAACAACAACAACAACAACAACAGTGGTTATGATGTCATCTCAGTCCTGGGAAGTGAATAGCAGAAATGGCATCATACAGAAGCATATTCAAAAACCAGGCCTCTGTGTCCAGTTCATTCATGCAAATTTTATGCAAACAACATGAGCAATGTGCAGATTAAACATGCAAATAAGCCACAGCCCTCTGGCTCCTGATATGTTTCCATGGCGGCCCGCCGTGCTGAGCTATTGCTGCAGCAGTATGATACTGTGGGGCTCAGGAAGGGGCATTGCTCAGACGGATCTGTTTGCACAGGGGCAGGGCTGGAGCCAGCAAGGACCCAGCAGGCCCCCTTCCTAGCAAATCCCATTGTACTTTAAGGCAGGAGTGGGAATCATGCAGCCTTCCAGCTATCGTTGAACTGTAACCACCAGCACTCTACATCATTGGGTGTGCTGACTAGGACTGCTGGGGGTTGCAGTCCAACATTTGTTGCTGCATTGGAATATCATCCTGCATTTGTTTACTCTCATAGTGAGGGTGGGATTTCTATGGCCCGTGGGCCACCAGTGACCCCAAGGCCAGGAGGGTGACCCCTCAGGCTGCTCCCAGGGCCCACCTGAACTGCAGTTGAAAAATTGCACGTAGGCTGGAGGCAGAGTGACAAAGCGGTGACAGCTCTTTTTCCAAAGGTGCACCCTTTACATGCAGCCCTTTCCGAAGTGAAAAATTCTCTTTTTGTTGAAAGGAAAAGTGGAAGTAAATGGAATGCCAGTCCCTGGGGGTCTAGACTTCCTCCTTTTAATTTTGGGGGGCTGTGGGTCCTAGGGCTGGGAAATTGTTCCCCCTCAACTCCCAGTATTTGTCCACCCCTGTGTTACAGAGAGAGAGTCAGCATGATGGAGTGGTTTTAGTACTGGACTAGGACCCTGGAGGCCAGGGTTCAAATCCCCACTGGACTATGGAAACTCACTAGGTGCCCTTGGACACGTCACACTGTCTCAGCCTCAGAAGGAGGCAAAGGTGGCAAACCCCTCTCTGAAGAAATCCTGCTAAGAAAACCCTGTGATACGTTCACTGTAGAGCCAGCAGAGTGTAATGGTTTGACCAGTGTTCGAATCCCCCACTTGGTCAGAGAAGCCCATTGGGTGACCTTGGATGTGTCACACAACTCTCAGCCCCAGAAAACCCTGTGATAGAGTGATACGCCTGACACTCATCCCACTCCCTGCCCTAGATGTTGCCCCCACCCACCCCTGCCCTCCTTGTTCCTAACATACCTGCCCCAATCCATGGCCCCACCACTTCCCCTGTGCCCCAAAGCAGTTCAAAGGGGGCCACCATTCCACTGTTCTGGCTCCCAGACAGAACTAGCACCAGCTCTCTGCCTAACTAACCTGACTGGTTTCCTCCTCATTTTTTGCACCTCTATCCAGCTCAGGATCTTCATTCTGACAATGACACACACACACACACACACACACACACACACATGCGGAAATGAACTAATGCATGCAAATGAGGCACTTCCTTGCTCGGCTTCTCCACCATCCTCTTCCCCTCCCTGGATAAAGTGGCAAGCCTCAGTGTTAGAGCAGGGGTTATTTTAAAAACCAGCATAGATTTAAATGAATTAACATACAGGCAACGAAGCCATGGCTGAGATGTTTCTGCTTCTTTGCAGGGAAGGTTGGCCAGGCAACCTCTAGACATTCAGAACACCAAACCACCGCTTGAGCCAGCCCATGGGAACCACCCCAAAGGCACCTGCACAGAAACAAGCCCCATGGAGTTCAACGAGACTTACTTCTGAGTAAACCTGCTGAGGATTGTGCTGTTAAAGCAGGACACTTCCAGAAACTGGGGAGGCAAGCTGGATCCTTCCAAATGATTTTACATCACAGTGCCCATAAGCCCTGTCAGCTACAATGGCTGGGAATTATAGCCCAAAATACCTAGCTGCATAGCCCATCTCCAGCTGGGAGCCACAAGCACTGCAGCTTGACAATCCCTACCAAAGACCAGGAGGTGGGAAGGATGATAGGTTCTCCAGTTTGTTGGAGAGCGTGGAGTCAGTTATTTTTCTTGGGCAACTCTCAGCAACCCTAACCACAGCATGCCCAATCGCAGGGAATAATGGGAGGTGGCATCCAACACCACCTGGAAGGGTGTGCAACCCTTTGCCACCCGTGTGCAGCGTTTTCTTGATCTTTATACTGCTTACAAACTGTGTTCTACAATCAGATTTTCTCTGCACTGTTTATTTGTTGTTGTTGTTTCTTCTTCCAGAATGTTTTTTACATTTTATCTGCTGCAGTTTTATATTACACCTTAAATCGTTGTTGTTTGGCTTTTGTTTGTCCCCCAAATGAACAACGTTAGTCTCCCTGGGGCAAAAAAGCAAGATTAAAAAAAGATCGAAATGAGAAACCACTCAATGAAACCTCCAGTTCAGGAGCAGTGTTCCTGAAGGGGAGGCACGGGGATCAAAGAACCGGAGTGGGGGCTGTTGCCCTGTTCCCCCGCCTGGGAGCTTCCAGGCAGTCCCAAAAGCGGGGAGAAGGCCCGGGCAGGTAAACGAGCAGACCCCTGCAGCTTTTGGTTTGGTTCAGCGGCGTTTCCTCTAATCGTTTTAGAAAGCCTTTCGAAGCCACTTCAGTCAAAAGAAGAGCCCTTCCTTCAGTGCCCAGACCACAAATTCTCGAATACCAGTTTCCAACGGAGAGAAATGTCGCCTTTCCAGAACTGGGATGTGATTTTGAAATCAAGAGGCTGCTCAGATATTAAAGCAGCTCCGAACCAGCTCCAAGCCCCTTCCCCTACATTAGAATTATTCGTGGCATTTTGTAAACATATTCCTGGGTGGAGAAGTGATAGAGACAGACAGACAGACAGACAGACAGAGATAGACAGATAGATAGACAGACAGACACGTTTCTGCAGTCAGCTGAAAATCCATCCGTCTCTCCAGGCATTTTCTGCATTGTTCCCACTGTTACTCTACTTTCAAATAGGTGGATTTTTATCAACTATATATTGTCCCTCCTCCCCTTTTTGCTCCCAGGTTTGTTGTATTTGTTTTAACTCTCCATCACTCTGAGGGTTTTTTTTTATTAGAATGAAAAGTGATACAAAAACGACCAGAAAGAAATAACAGCCACCTGCATGCAGAAGTATACATACGCCAAAAAGAGAGAGATTTTTTAAAAAGAAAACAGGCCTTCCTGCCCCCCGGCCCCCTCAGCCTAGGAACAAAAGAAAAAGAAGGGCTCCGCTCCGTTTAGAGAAAAGTGGGGGGCCCTGCAGACCGACCCTCTTTCTACCCTCCCCGCTCCCAAAGGAACCACCCGGCCGTCTTCGTGGGTAATCCATCGTCGAAACAGGTTGTCAGTCTCTGCCCCGTGGAACATTTCAAACACACCCGTCTTGCAGAACTTCTGACCACCTGCATTCCCCCCCTCCGGCTTTTATTGTTTCTGGGCATTTTTGGAAGTTCACGCGACCCCGGGAGAAAGAAACACGGCCCCCCAGGCCCATTGCCTTGCCCACCCCCGCCCCCGAGCCAGCCTGTCCCAACCCCGAAAGTTCGCCCAAAGTCTGACCCAGCGCCAACTGAACCGGGGAAGGGAGTCCCAGCTCGGGCAAGCTCCCTCGCGAGAAAAGTCGCCGTGGCCGTCCCGCGCGGCGGGCTTCGGGAAGGCAGTCTTCCCTGGGCCGACGAAGGCCGCTTACCCTCGAGGCGTCCCATCGCGCGGGGAAGAGGCGTGCCGGAGGCCCTCGTGAGGATCGGGGCCGTGGGGGGCGCAGCCCGGCGCTCGGCCTTCGCTCCGGCGGCCGCGGGTGGGCGGCGATCCCGAGGCTGATTCGAGTCGAGCCGGTTGGAAGGGAAGCGCGTCAGCGGGCTCTCCCGGCTGGCTCGTCCGCCCGGTCGGGAGCGGGGAGGCGACGGGGCGGGCTCGCCCAGCTCACCGCGCTTTAACCCTTTCGGCTACTCCGGCGGCGGCGGCGGGGGGGGGCGAGCGGAAGGCCCCAGCTCCGCACGCCGCCCTCCCGAGCCCGGCGCCGGGCCTCCTCTGCCACGCAAGCCCGGGCGCCGCCGCCTCGGCCTGCGAAAGGGACGCGCGACCGGGATGGCGCCCGCCGGCCGGCGCCCGCCTCGCGCTTCCTCGGGAGAAAGGCCCGCTCTGCTCCCGGGCGAGGGCCACTCCTCCGCCCCGGTCCCGGCGGCTCCTGGGCGCCAGGAACGGAGCAGGATGGCGGGCGGTTCCACCTCGAGCCAGGGCGGCTTCCAACCAGAGGAGACCCACTGAGTCAATGAGAACTAGGGAAGTCAGCGGGCGTGGTGGAGCCATAGGTCCCAGGGCCTGATCCGTACTGTTAGGCCCCAGGGGAGGTGACCCACTGAACTCGCATGAGTGTCAGTTCTCCGAATTTCCATTGGTTAAAAGGCGGGGGGGGGTCCCTCTAGTTAGCACTATTGGATCACAGCCCTTGCGCCAAATTCAGAAGCAAGCCCTCAGATCAATGGGGGCTACTGTCCAAGGTGGCCATGGACCTGGGAGGCAGACCCTTTAACATCTGGAGATTACTTCCAAGTAAAGAAATCTCACTGGAGGCTCTTAAGAGATGTCATTTGTCTTTTCTGTGGTTGGGAGCCACCAAAAAAAAAAAAAAAATCAGCCTTGAGAGTCACATGCGGTCCACTTACCCCACCCCTCTTTCATTCCTTTATCAGTGAGTTTTCAGGTGGTTACTCTGTTTGGAGCCATTTAGCTTTTTCACAAGGTGCATAAGGAGAGACTTGCTAGGGAGATATAAAATGGGAACAAGTTTTTTTCTCTTTCATGTACAGTTATATCTCACATAACAAAGCCTCTGCCAGTGAAGCCTCCTTTTATTTTCTTTTTCTTTTTTTTAACAAAGTCCCCCTTTTCCACCTCATCCTCTGTCTGGAAGTGGCATCTTTTGTTTTTTAAGCAGTCTCAACACCAAGGACATGGCAAAGGAGGGCTGAAGAAACACACACTTTTAGTGTTTGGTTGCTGGAGCATCTCTACAGTAAACAGAACAATAAAGCTTAAGCTGAGAAACAGCCAACGTCTCCTCTAACCAATCCTCCAGTAGCCATGCATACCTGCCTACAGCAGACAAAGTCAACAGCAGCTGGCCCCAGAAGCCTTTACTGAGCATGTGCTTGCTTTCTGCTGAGCCCCTTGCTGGCCAGGGGGTTCTGGGAATCAGAATCCTTAAATTTTATTTATTTGTAGAGTTTGTAGAGTTATTTAAATCAAATCTTGCCTTTATTTTCTAAGCCCTGTTAGGTGTCCAGACCAATAACATAGCTTCCTACCTGCTGATTTCTGCAGAGGAGTGAGAGTAGCCAAGGCTTCTGCCCTGACCAGTTAGCAACTCTCTGGGGATCATCTCAGAAAAGCTCTCTTTTCTTTCAGCTGGTGGCTTCCATGTCAGTGGCATGTTAAATCCACTCCAAGTTTTATTCTAGCGTTTAGAGGACCTCTCCAAGGTGCTGAACTTACATTGGGCCTGGCTTCAGCACCTTGGAGAGCTTCCTTGAAGCCTGGGATAATACCTGGAATGGATTCCCTTGCAATGGAAGCCACCAGGCAAGGCCTCTCCTCTTTCCTCAGACAGAAACAGCTCTGTCCTTTGGGGAGACTCTTATTATCACTGAATCTGAAAAATGAAACAGCATGTTGGTTGCCGGACATGGAGCATTCTCCAGCTGCTCTACTCCACTCCATCCACTGAGCATATCTATCCATGTGCCCACCACACAAATATTCATGAAATATTTCAATGGGCAGAATGAAACAGTTATCAGAGACACGGGAATGTCACTTGGAACTGCTTTCCCATGAGTCCCACCGCCTCTTCAGTCACAATTTGCTCTGTTCATGCTTCACACCATTACTTGACACACAAGAGGAAATCAACAGCATTTAGTTCAATCTGACCCATCCATGCCCTTTTATTAGTATCTCCATCCAGAATTATTAATAGAAACACAGTTCCAAAATCCCTCGTTTTTTTCTCCTTCAAAGACACTTCTGATAAGACAAGCCAATGACTGCGTGTTAGGAGTCTAGTTACATTTGTAGTACAGAACACACACTTTCCTTCCTTCCTTCCTTGCTTGCTTTCTATTTCAGAAAGTTAAATAGAAAGTTATGTTCCCTGCTCAAAAAAGGAACAGCTTACAAAATATTTTGTAAAAAACAAATATACAAACAATAATAAAAATACATTTTCATGAGCTCAAACTGGCAACAAACACAGAGTAGCAGTCAGTAAAGAAGAGAAAACAAAGGTTAATGGTTGCTGAAAGACACAAGTGTCCCCTGATTAGGAGAGTGCTTACTTGTATCCAGTGGCTAAGATCTGACATCACGGTCTAAGTTTTGTAACTTCACAAACCCATAGCTACATTGTAGAAAAGAAACAAAACCCTGTCAGTGAACTGCGGAGATGCATATAAGGCACTTTGGATGTGCCTCAGGCTCTCCCATTGTGCTCCAGCACTTCCTAGCCAGTGTCCAGGTGTGCATCGGGGACTGCTCGCACACACATTTGTGCTCCTTGGGCAGCAGGCTACGGTGCATCCGTCACTCCTCCACTGCACAGCAGGTACCTGTATGTTGTAATGTCAGGAGATTGCAAAACTACCCAGTTCAATTTTGCACACTTGTAAGGCCATTTACAAAGACCTAAAACCCAAGCAGAATGCTTGCCAAGGTCTACACTGGCGAAGGCCCCGCAGGCAATGGGATACAGCTACCAACAGTCAAAAGTTGCAAAATGTTCCAGAGAGTTAATGCTATCTGACAGCCTACTCGCAAAAAATGAAGCATTGTCCAAACTCAATCACCTGTCATGAAAAATGTTCCCTGCTGCTTTTAGACAATTGAGTACCATGTGCACAAAGCCGTTACTTCTATGGCACTTCATATATATCTCCTAGTGATAACTTTTTAAAGTTGGTCCTTATCGTTATTGCAGATGAAAACAACAATTTTAAAAAAAGTTGAAAAACTGCTCCTGGAAGCCACGTTTCTGGCATCACAGATGTCAGTCAATCAGTGCTGTTCACACATAACTGGCTTTAAGTTCGACCAAAATGACCCAGGTTTTTTTCAGAATGTGGTACAGAATAGGGGAGAAGGGCCCATCTGAACACAGTAAATCAGCAGCAATACTGTTCAAATCCTGTTTGTTGGCATGCATCTGTGATTCACCAAAAGCTACCTTCTGAGTTCAGGGTAAAATCCTTGGCTCACAGATCAGTTTCTCAACCATGGGGGTTCCCATTGTTTTCAGATAAATATAGGAAAGTATTTGGAAGACAACCACACAATTACCAATAAAATAAAATAAAATAAAATAAACCCTGTTAAAAACATCTGTTCTTCCCCCCACAAATTCTACCACTATTGTTTGATACAGGGAAGAATCAGAGTCTAAGGTGAATGTTATGTGCAAACAGGGGTAATTAAAAATTTGATCTCTCTTTTTTAAGCTGCAAAGCAGCACAGGGCAATTGGGACAGGAAAAGCAGTGGTGGTAGTGCTGTGCTTAACCCGTCCCCAACCATTCCCCCTCTTCCTCCCTGACCAAGCTGCTTTACTACGTGTAAGCCTTTGGATGTGGGTTTACAGATTCAGACCCTCAGGAAAGAGGGGAATGGTTGAGGAAGGCAACATTTTAAGCAGCAAAGTGGTGGGTGAAGAGCCAAACAAATCTTCCTCTCCACTTCCTTCCTGGTTTCCAAAACAAAACAAAAAAAGCAAAACCCTTATATAGGTCTAGAAATAGTGAGAGAGGTCAGTAATGGGCTCAGGGATGCTGTTGGCCATTTGGGAGAGACAAAAACTAAGTCTCTCAATTTTGTGGAGGGATCACAGGGTGGCCATGGAGTGGGCAGCCCTCCCAAGTCTGGCAACACGACTTCAGAGGCGGCGCTCTTCTCTCCATTCCAGCCAAGATCGCAGCTTGCATACAGCATCAGCATCAGGCAACCTCTTCCAACTGACTTGCTGCTGTTTGATCCCAGAGTCCTAGGGCATGGTTCTACTTCCAGCTGCTGCTCCCACACAGTGGAGAGGAGAAGAGCTCCACAGCCAGGGGATTCTGAAAAGCAAGAAAGGGAGCAGGATGCTGATCACCACCTGCTGCCTTCATTTACCACTAATAAAGGTTTTCCTAGAGCAGGAATGTGGTCAATATTTGGTACCAAACAAGGTCTTTCCTGGGCCAGACTGGAACGACAGCTAGTTACAGAACAGAACCTGTCTCCTTTCATCCCAGGGAGTGCTGAAAGAAGTGCCTACCTTGCCGCTGTTGGTGTCGGCCAGATCTTCCCGGAAGCTGTGAAAGTTGTCCAGGCTGGCTCCGCAGTAGGCCAGATTCTCTGTCCGCAGTTCTTGGATGTGGCTCTGCAAGCGACGCAGCAGCTTGGGGGTGGTGAAATGGCACTGGCTGGAGGACACTGGGGCTGTGTTCAGCCATCGAGAGCAACAAGGGTGGGGTTGGAAGTAACTCCCCTGTGGAAAAGGGAGAAGCGGAGGGAGGGGAATGGAGAAAATAAGCAACACATCTGTTCCCAATGAGAAGGGGCAAAGGAATTTGTAACTTTATGAATCTGTAGCTACACGGCAGAAAAACAATGAAACCCTGTGAGTTTCACGTTAGCCACATGAGACACACTGGCCACATACACACACATCCTGCTGTAGGGCTTTCATAGTTAATCTCTGAATATTGTAACAAATTTAATTCCATTTCAACACAATAGTGGAGGGGGGGTTGTATATTTTTTGCAGTACTTTCTCTGCAAACATACTGCGCCCTCTTTCCCTTTTACCATGGAGAATGGTTGGATTTCTGACTCTGGCATCTCCAGGGCCCTCTGAAATTTCATGGGTTTGTCCCTGGACAAGCGTCTGCAAAAGAAGCCCAAAAGAGAGAGAGAGAGAAGGAGAACCCACTGAGTCTTGTGCCCAGCCCAGCTGGAAAGATACAGATCAGAACTGGGAACTGAGATATCAGAACTCAGCTGTCACAACCTGTTTCCAAAACTGGAATGTAAGAATCAAGACTGCACATAAACATGTGCAGAGTTCCAGTACTTCCCTAATTCAGTCTCAACCATCTGGTATTAAGCAGCTGGGGCACTAGGCAAAGTATCCACGACTTCTTTTGAAAGTAATAAATTCTTCATCTCATTTTTTCCTCCCTTACACTTGCAAGAAATATTGGCAGTTTGGGGTGTGCAGATATCCACTACATGGTGGTTGGATGGAAGGTCTCACCAGTGATGCACCCAGTCTCACTTTTGTAATGCTAATGAAAACCCTTCCTGTTTGCAGGTTCAGCCCATTTTACTGCTTCCTGCTGAGTTGGAGGATTAGAGACAGACAACTTCTCAAAATGGCTGTCAGATCATTTCTTTTCAAGTCTTTCAGAGGCTGGAATGGCAACGTAATGACTGATACCTTCTCATTAAAACATGATGTTTTGAATCTTGAGTCTGTAGAAGACTTCACAGACGGTGTGAACTTAATCCACCAAAGGCCTACTTGAGGACCATCTTGCCATCAAGAGAGGAGAGAGAGACAACACAAAGGAGGGCATGGGAACACTGCTCCCCATCTTGCCCCCAACAGTCCCCCTGAGATGCTCCCCAAGGCCTTGTGCCAAGGATCACCAAAAGGCTATTCAAGTGACCATCTTGTAATGTGGGAGGAGAGGTTTGGCTTTTTAATTCTTATTCCTAGTCCTATCAGTCACCACTATTTCATTTGGATCCTGCCATTTTTCACAGAAAATGGACTTTATCTCATATCCTGCTTTCTCCTCATGGGGACCCAAGGCACCTTACAACAAGGTTTAAACAAGATCAACTAAAAACCCAGTGATATTTAAATACCAGGGCTTAGAGTACTTCAATTCCCAGAATCCCTTGGCCAGCATAGGCACCTCAGCCTGGATGTGCCCTCAGGTCCTCCTTCTCCCCAGCCTCTCTCAACCAGCTGCTTGGAGGACTTAGGGATTTAAGGAGTCCCCTTCTGCCGAAAGCCACTTTTTCCAAGCTCTAGTAAGAACTGTAGACACTCACTTCTCCAGCTCAGCGCTGAGCTCCTCCTTGAACTCGCGGGCCAGCTGATCCCTCCAGCAAACCAGGTTTGTTTCGTTGGCCTGCTCTTCGCTCTTCCTCTGCAAGGGTTGATCCGGCCTCGGGTTCTCCTTTGCCCCAGCCTCCCTTAACCAGCTGTGTTGCAAGGCAGCAATGTCTTTCAAATGCTCCTGCATTTGATCAACAAAACCAAAGGCTGAGAAAAGGGGCCTTTGGGGAGTATGGTAGTCCCAAACAGTCACTCTTCCAGGGTCTCAGAAGAATGCTCACACCAAGAGAAGAAGGCATCTGTTTTAAGCATCAGCCTTCCATCCTGGCTTACAAAAGCCAGCTGGCCGACCAGCTATTTGGTCAATGCAATGCCGCTTTTCTATGTCCTGGCAGTTTGGTTGAAGATTCATCAATAGGACAAGAGTTAGTCCCTGATATCTGGGAATTGCTCTTTTGCTTTGGGAATGAAGTATCCAACTTGGAAAGAAAAAAACATACCTGGCTCCTCTAAGTGAGGCAAATGTGTCAGGAGGCTCCAGTATTTGTTGTTGCAGTTCTTGGGGGGCAGGCGGGGTCCCCATTATCCTAACAACATTTCTGCGGTCCTAGGCAATTTAAAAGAAACACTGCAGAGGTTACACTGCTTGCATGAGGGCTGAAGGAGGAACTCACCTGGACCAGCTGCTCCTTCAGAGCTTCAAGAGCTGACCGATGCTCCAAGTGAAGCAGTTTCTGCTGCTGCCTCCACTCTTGCTCCTGAGGCAATAGAAAATTGCCATTAAATCTGCGTAAACCAGGAGGAACTTCTGGGTTACTTCATGTTCAAGAACAGGCCTCTCTTAGGGCTGAAATGCCCCACAAAGGGCCCCAAACATTTTCTTGTTGACCCCGTGGGCACAGGAATGTGTGTGTGTGTGTTTTCAAAAACATTTCTTGGGGTGTAAAGTCCTCCAAGATCACCTGGGGTGCCAACAGGGACCCCTAACCACTCATACCCACCCCACCTCAATAAAAAAAGCTACTTCTACAACAGGGTGGACCAAGCATGACCCTCGGGTTCAAAGCCACTATGAACTATCCATGGTGCTGAACGCTATCTCCCAAATAAGTTCAGCACTTTGACCAGCTCTTTTCAAGTCTGGACTGAGACTTGGAGTGAATCCCCATGCACACACCAACCATGGCAGCCAGTAGCTGCCACCATCCACCCACCTTCTCCTTCTGGATGTGATGGATGTCGTGTCTTTGCATCTCCACCTTGTACTTCAAGTCCTGGAGGTAGAGCTGAATTTCTTGGCAATCCTCTTGCAAAGCCTGGAGCAGGTGGCTGGAGGGGAGCAGAACTGAGCTCCTTAGAAAAGAAAAATGGTAGTCAGAGATGACAACTAGCCTGAGACAGTGGCCAGTGGTTACACTTAGGGCAAAGGCGGCTCAGTCTCAGTCCAACACTCAAACCACCTTTTCTATTTTATATCAAGTTGGTCTTGATTTTCGCAAGGTTTTCAAGTGTTTCTACCACTTTCTGAAGTGCTCTAGATTTTGCAGATACAAAGAAATACCTGCTTTCACTAAGAAGGAAATTATATTGTTTTTATTATTTTATCATTCTTATTATTTTTAGAAATGACTTGGAGGTGAGAGGATCATTTCCTCACACTGCCTAACTTACAAACTAGTATCCACAATCCAGAGCTTGGCAGATTCCCCTCCCCCCTTGTTTTCTTACTACAGCTCCCCAATTAAGGTCAGTTCAAAGACTGTAATAAAAAAAGTGCTACTTGTCCAAGCTCTGAGTCTTGTCCAAGCTCTAAAAAAGAAGAGAAAGCAAGAGAGGGAAAAAAAGCAGAAAACCAGAAACTAAAAGCTCTTAACTGGAGTTGGCCATTCTGTGATCGCCTGCTGCCTGCCCCTCGTGGACTAAAGTCTTTGCCTGTTAGCAGAAAAAGGGCAGAGAAAGGGACAATTGAGCCTCTTGTAGAAGGGAATTCTGCAGCCTAGGGGCAAGCACCCAAAAGTCTCTCTCTCCCCTGCCCCGAACAACTGTGCCTGTGATGGTGGTGGAAGTGAGAGAAAGGTCCCCGAGGCTCATCAAACTTGGGCAGACTCCTATCAGAGAAGGGAGGCAATCTACCAGAAAGGGCCACACAATCCACTCCCCCTGTTTTTAATCATGTACTCATGCAACATCTGGGACAGAATAGATTTGGCCTTCCGGGGAAGCAGGTCTTGGAGCTGCTGGCAAGCTACGGCAACTTCTTGGGCCAGGGAACATTCTGCCCACCCGCCATGTGCCTGAGATTTCCTCTTGCTCAGCTCAGCCCGCAGTAGACTTTGATCTTCTTCCATTTGTTGCAGTTTCACTCTCATCTGGTTCCTTTCATGCATCCTTTCCTAGGCAGAGAGAGAGAGAGAGAGAGAGAGAAGGCGGGGGGAGAGAATGAGAAAAGGACAACTCCAAAGAACAAGTAGATATGACCAAAGATGGCTGATAAATGGATATAGCATTGCTATAGAGTCTTAAGATTTGGAAGGAGCTGAGAGGGCCATCTAGTCCAGCCCCTTTTTGTCTCCACAACAGCAGCATCCCTGAAAGATGGCCATCAAGACCTCCCATGAAGGGGAATCCTTCTTACTATCTTCTGTTCTCCCTCATGTTGAGGTGGAATCTTTTTTCTATCACAGGCTGGAGCATTTGGGGAGTGGCAGTCCAAAAATAACAATAACAATGATGATGATGATGATGATGATGATGAATTTTCCCAAGATCTGGCCAGCAGGTGATGAGGAAGAGGGTGTTTTTGGGGACAGGCTTCATGGAAAAGGTGGGCTGGCATTCTGCTTGTGACCCACATTTTCATAAATGGACTTACATCTGCACAAAACAGAATTGAGTGAAGAGGTTTCTCCTCCATGTCCCAACCTCCTCACCTGCTCCAGCTCCTCTCGGAGCCACTGCAGGGCCTCAGCTTTCTCCTTCTCCAGCTGAGCCCGAACCTCTTCCACAGCCTCTTTCTTCTCCGCCAGGAATGTTTGGACTTGACTCTCCAGTTTCTGAATCCTCTGAGGGACAAAACACCAGGACACACCACTTTCACTGGGGATGTCACTTGTCACCAATTTCCTTTTCAAAGGATGCAATAAGTAATTTTAGAAATGTTCTTCCTGCTGCAAGAAAGATTTCAAAAACCACAATTTTCGAAATCTATTTGTAAGCCAGGATTTATTCTTTGCCACATTCACATGTGGTTGTTTTGCAAAGATGACAGTGTTTGTTCCACAGAATAATGCTTCTACAGAGACATATTATTTTCTGCACAGAAAAAGCCATTTCCTGCGCAGAAAATGCTGTTTTCCATGCAAACCAACCATGTACACATTTTGCATCAAATGCCACAACTGCAGCATTTTCTATGTAGGATTTCTGTGCAGAAAACACTATATTTGGGTAGTTCTCCCCAGGGAACTTTTCACTGTTTCCTTCCTGGGGACACTGACTGTGTGGAGGCTGGCTTTCCACTCTCTCTCCAGGGATTGCTGGAGATCTGTCCGTGCCCTCTGGTTCTGCTCCTGCGAGACCTCACGCTGCCTCTGGAGAACAGCCCAAGTGTCGGCCTCCCCCTTCTTTTGCTCCTGAAGAAGGGCATTCTGCGCCTACAACAGCACAAGGGACAAACAAGGTTTCATTCCAGGCCAAAGAAGGAAACAGCACAGGTAACCACATTGTTTGAGGATGCGTGCTCAGGTCCCAAAAACAACAAAGCCCTGGAGAAGAGAAGGTTAAGGGAGAACTTGATAGCCAGGTTTAAATATCTGAAAAAGCATCATAGGGAAGACAGGGCAAGTCTGTTTTCTGCTGTTCCAGAGACTCAGACACTACAGAGCAATGGTTTCAAACTCCAGGAAAAGAGATTCCAACTGAATATTAGGAAGAACTTCCTGATGGGAAGAACAGTTTGACAGTGGAATATGCTGCTGCCTGAGAGTGTAGTGAAGGCTCCTTCTTTGGAGGTTTTTAAACAGAGGCCAGAGGACCGTCTGTCAGGAATGCTTTGAGAGCTTTCATGGATCTCATGGTATGCCAAAAAAAGAGAAAAAACAAAGTCAGACCTCGGTAGATGTCCACTGCTGTTTTGGCAAAACAGATATTACTGGATGCTAAATAGTATGACAAGGGCTGTTATCTATTTATAAAAGGCAAATTCCCACTCCTGGATGTTTCCACATGAGCCTATTTGTTCTTTGAGAGGAACACAGAAAGGTCATGCTAGGGAAGCCAGAGGGACCAAGGGTCACAAAACACAGCCTTGGGGGTCACAGGCATCCTACACACTATCCACTTGTTTGACACATAGTGTAAGACAAAGGCCCTGTTGCATGGGAGGGAAGAGTAAGCAAGAAACCTAAGACGGCCTACCATCTCCTCAGCCTCCTGCTTCAACTTGTCCACCTTGTGTTGCTGGGCCTCCTTTTGGCAGAGAAGTTCTGCATCTCGTGCCTGGGTGGAAAGAGGAAAATGAACAATTACTGGTTGATTTTAGATCCCACCTTTCTGTACAGCGGAATCAGTTTCATGCCACTTTAATTGTCATAGCTCCTCCATCTTAAAGAATCCTGGGATTTCTAGTTCAAGGGATGGGCTGGAATAACAGCAGAGACTTCTTCCCACTTTCTCAAAACTACAGATCCCAGGATTCCACAGCAGGGAGACAAGATGCTTAAAGTGGGATGAAACTGAATGCATCTGCATCATTGATTAACGCCCCATATCTTATTCTATTGTTACAGGTCTATATACACTGAGCTTCCTAGAATTATTCAAAGTAATTTTTTTTAGTAAGATGAAGTTTTCAGTTTATTATTTGAAGAGGTGCCAGGACTCCCTTCAAAACTGTTCTGGGGGCCACTCATGGCCCACAGCCACACCCTGTCCACTCCAAGGTACTGGCAGCTCGGTCAGGGCTTTAAGCTCACGGGTAACTTACTTCTAGGGCCTTGCAAAGGTTTTTGTCTTCCTTTTGGAAACCAGCTGCTTGCTCCTGAAGGATGCTGGCTTTCACCTGTTCGGTCCGCTCCACAAACTGAAGTTGAGAAGGGAAAAAGGGTCAGAGTGTAGCTGGGGAAGAGTCAGCCAGTTGGCATCTGGAATATTTCCTTTCCCTTCAGGTCCCCCAGGGAGACTGTGGGTTGCTCAGAAAGGCAGGAGATAGGCCAGCACACACTCTTGGTTATTTCAATGTCATAGGGAGTGGGAATCATGCTGCTGGGGGTTTGGGGATAGGGGTGAGAGGAGTGCGGGCACTGCCCCCCGAAACAAAAATTCTGCAAGGAAATTTTCCTTTGGTACCCCAATTCCTGGCACTGTAGTTGCTTTAAACTTAAATCAAGCATTTACAAAGGCAGCTTAGGCATCCAGAGGGGCAGCACAGCTCACAAGAGGCTGTTAGATTGCAAACCCCATCAGCCCCAGCCAGCTGAGCCAACAGTGAGGCATGCTGGGAGTTGCAGTTCAACATCTGAAGATCTGTACCAATTCAAAGTATGTTCACACCCTCTTTCAGCTGAAAAAAAAATCAATCAATCGCACACACACACATCTTCCTGCCTAGTTGCAGAGAAATCCTCCTCCCCCTGCAAAATTCCCATGAAGCAGGGAAGCAGGAGAGATCACACACTGTGAAGCAAATGAATTAGGCCATTTCAGTTGCTTAAACAGGATCCCTGAGTGCTCTGCCAAGGGTAGCTCTGTGTGAGCACATACCTCCTGCAGAGCCTGTTGCTTCTCTTCCTGCAGCTCCTCCAGCAACCAAAACAGGTCTTTCTCCTGCAAGCAATTTTTTTTTCAAAAAGAAGGGGAAGGAACAGTCATTTCATAGCCACAACAGTAATGGCTGGCAGGGGTGGAGGGAGTTTGAGCAAGAATACAGCAGGCAGGAAAGGGAAGAGCTTGCGAAAAGAATGTGGGGGACACCAACTCTCAGGTTTCCCCAGTCATTTCCTTTAAAACAGAGATGGACAACATTTGGTCCATGGGCCACATGGGGGCCCCAGGGTTTCTGCTGCACCCCAGCTACACTGATTCTCCCCCTTTCTGGCTGAGGGATTCGGGGAGTTGTAGTTCCCTTCAAAGTTCTGGTAGCCAAATCCCAGTGTAGCGGGAGGGCCTCCTTTGTGTTCCCCAGGCTACCTTCTCCTGCTGGTCCTCTCGCTGTAGTCCCTCCAGCTGGGATGCCTTCTCCTCTTTCAGCCTTTCCACTATGCTGCTCTGCACCTCTTTTTCAGCCTCCAAGGCAGAGACAATCTTCCACAACCTCGACAGTTCCATCTCCTTCTTGGACAAGATTGCCTGCAGGGTCAAGATCCACTGCTCCAGTCTCTGCCAGCTTCTGTCTCATCTTGCATTCGCAGTCTCTCTGCAAGCCTCACAAGACTGAGAGAGACTATGAGAGACTGAACAAGAAGTGAGATTTGTAAGTCCTTATTAAAAATTGTGTAAGGCAGCCCTGGTGACGGTGAGCCCTGCCAGCTGCCCTCTTCTGCCTTGCAAAGGAAACTCACTGCCTCTAAGGCAGAACTGGATGGTTGGCATGCTCTCTACTGCAGATTCAAAAGTATTGTGTACTGTACGTTTGAATCCACAATGGTTTGAATTCACAGATCATACTTTTTGTGCGTGTGTGTGTGTGAAATATGGTTCAGGGGGCCTAGAGGTATTAGTAGTTTTCCCACTTTCATGGTGGTACTGCATCCCTAACCCTCACAAATGGGGAAGGACAGCTGTATTCTATTTGAATTTCTCTCACAAACCATCTCAGGTCCTATCTCGGGAAAATGTGGAATATACAATAAAGGTGCAGGTGTACATTGTTTTTCTGCCTAGGAAGGCCCTCAAAGCAACTAATCAATATAATCAATCAATCAATGCATGCTCCTCCTCAAAGAAAAACTCCAGAGAAGCAGCCACTTTTATATAGAAACAGTAACAATTCTTCTTCCCTCCTCAAACCCAGGCTTAGCGGCATGGCAGCCCAATGAGCCTTTCCAAGACGGCTGCTAAGCCCCATCCAAGCATGAGGTCTGCTCTACAAGGGCACCAAACCCCAACTCCGTTCCCCGCCAGCTCCCCCACCTCCTGCAGCTGCTTCATCTTGTGAGCCATTTCCTTCACAGAGGCCAGCTCTGCTTTTGAGCTCCTCAGCTGCAGCTTCAGAGAAGAGAGCTGTTCCTCCAGCAGTTGAATGTGGACCTTCAACTCCTCCCGCTCAGTTACCAGCTGGGACACCTGATGGAGGTCAGCAGAGGGAGCAAAGTAATCAGGCCAGACCAGCAAGCATATTGCACCAAATGTTGACACTGTCTCTTTTGAAAGACGAGTGGAAAAGGGTGGCCTGTCAGCTGCAATGCGGACTCCTCCACCCCAGGAGGGACCCAAGGTGGGCTCTGGCACCTCCTTGCACAACACGTTTCCACAGGCTAGACAGTGGCAGTTGGACAGCCCCCAGGCACAGCTCTCCCCACTCTCCTTGACCCAAAGGAAAACCCCAAACCCAGGTGTCCCACCAGGCCCATGAGGACAAGACTACCCTCCTGGTCTCTGATGGGGGCCAGACAAGGGGAGGCAGTGTCTTTGCTGCTTCCCAAAGACCAGCAAGCCAAAAGGATCCTCATTCGGTGCACCAGGACTCCCTTGTTGTGGAACTTTGGCCTTGTATCTTTTTCTGTTGGAGGAGGGCATGCAGGGACACCTCAACCAGGTCAATTGGGGCCCTCTTTTGTGAGATCTTTTCCTCCTGCCATCCTAAGCCCTGCAGAACCAAGTTAGGAAAGCTTTCACTAATCTCATTTTCTGCAAATCATGACATAGAAAGTAAGCCCTTGATTCTGCCCCTGAGGACCAGAACCCCAGCATTGCCTCTCCTGACAGGATGTAAAGTTCACCGGAAATGGCACACGGGGCACTGTCACCAGATGGCATCTTCCTAGGCAAATCCTCTGATAGAAGCTCTGCTCTGTGCCACAGTGAGTGCAGGCTAGTCTGGACCAAAAGAAGGCTGGGGGAAGGAAATCCAAGAGGACACTGTGGTCAAGAGCCTACCTTGGGGGCACAGCACCATGTCCTCCCAGCACCTGCCAGCTGTTAAGACTCAGGAGGGGCCACTGCCAGTCACTTATTGGGGGAGGAGGGGGGAGGGGAGAGAGAGGCAATTCACCTTTGTCTCAGCATAGGATGAAAAATGAGGGTGTGCTCTCAGATGGAGTGCACCTCCCTTTCCTTCCCCACAAGCCTAGAGCTGGCAGATCTTCACTGTGTGATTCTGTTCACCTTGTCCCCTTCCTTTAGTAAGAAGGAGGAGCAGCAGCCCCTCCCAGGACCTGGGAGGTTTCTGGACACAGTAAGTGTGATAGATGATGATGCTGTGGTTGAGGAGTGACTGACTGCGCCGGGGCCGAGCCAGTGACTGAGCAAGTCAACCTGCAAGCATCCTCTGCACTGGAAAGTCAAACAGAGACTGAGTTGCCCCAGCCAGCTCACGACAGAAAGGGAACCAGCAGCGATGCAGAGGAGTTGCAGCCGGCTGTGCCCATCAGCCCTCAATCGCGCAGAAGGCTGAAACGGGTTGTGGTGGACTAGGCTGAGAAAACAATAAGAATAAGAATGACGAGCAGCACCTGCTCACAGGCGCTATTTAAGTCTGCTGGCGCGGCTGCTCCTTGGTGGCAGCAAATTATTAGCAAGCCCGCACAACCTTTGTGTCTCCTGCTCCCTGAAACCCTCCGGATAAATCTCTGCCTCCTGAACCTTTGGATTCGACCTTGACCTGGCTCGGCTTGTGTTTTCTTGGCGTTTGGTATATTCCGACTCCCCAAGTGTTTCTGGCCTCTCTCCTCCCTTGCAGGCTGCAGCCCGGCAGGGAGAGATTCCTGACAGTGTGAGGGTAATGGAACAGCCCTCGGTGCCCCAGCCAATAAGAAACTTACATGGGTCTAAGTCACTAACAGGATGCCAGCCTGTGGCTGCTTTGATTATCGAATTTCAGTAAGCTAGGGGCAGCAAATTTGGTGGCATTGCTGCCCACATGGGTTCTGGGAAGTCCAAGGTGGCCGTGCCCCTCCCCACCTTGGTAAGCAACCCATCCCTGCGCTCCAGAGACAGCTATACTTTGCAATCTCTGTAGGTTCCCAGCAGAGCTTCAGTCCAGCTGGCATCAGCTGCTTGGCTTGGGGCCTGCTTCCCAGGATAGCTGGTTCTGCCATTGTTGCCGGGGCACAGCGCTGCTAAGTCCTCCTCTTCCTCTGGGCCTCCATCACTGGAACCCAAGAACCTGAAAAGGCCACCAGAGGAAGGTCTTCCAGCCTGCAAGCTGATCCTGCAGAGAAGCAACCACAGACGCTATGGCTCCCATTCAGCCCAGACCGGCCCATGAGGGCTGTCTCAGCTCAGGAAGAAGGAGAGCCATCGAGGTGTCCAGCCCCCCTGCATCACCACCCAGTGACAGGCCACCTCCACATCCCCATCCTCACCATCCTGCCTTTCCCCAAGACCTGGACTCAAGGTAGCTGACACATTGAAAAGATCACAGTTCAAAACTTCCAAAAAGCTAGCATTGAAACCAAATTAAGCTATTAACCATATTAAAAGCACACTTTCCAAAATACTCTAAAACCCTGTCTGAATAAAAATGTTGCCACATGCAACCAAAGGACAGCTAGGATAGCCTCTTCCTGGAGGGAGTTCCAGAGTCAAGGGGCAGCCACTGAGAAGGCCCCATCTTACATCTCCAGCAAGCGTGTGTGTGAAGGGGGTGGGACTGAGAGAAGGGCCTCACCTAAGGATCCCAAGGGCCAGGCACACTCATATCTGGAGATACAGTCTGCCAGATAGCCTGAACTTACTGTTTAATGGCTCAGGCGTGCTTACCTCAGCAAGTCCTGTTGAGGTGAGGGGGACACTTCAGTGCTGCAGCCAGGGACTGTGGGAGGAGGAGAGAAACCTTGAGTGCCAGATCGTAAGATGTGATCGTAACAGGAAGCCCTGCCAGCTGCCCCCAACTCTGAGCTTCCTAGCAGCTTCCTCCCACCTGTCAGACACCAGTCTCTGGAATGTTCCTTCTGGCCCTTGTTCAGCTCAGACCGGTGCCCAGCTTCCACACTGCCATCTAGAAAAGGTAGTGAGTAAGTCTGACTGACGGCAGAAGAATGGGTTGTAACATGTCTGTAACTGCCAACTGTTGAAAGAACGAAATGTTGAAAAATAAGCTGACAAAAAGTGAGGAATGCCTGTACTTAGAAAAAAGAAAAAAAGAAAAAAAGACAACACACAAGTGAGATGCAGGGACTACTGTTCCTGAACTCACACGCCATCGGTTCCAGAGCTTCACTGTGTCCTTCTGGGTGGGGGGCTCCTGCAGCCCAGTTCTTCCAAGGTTCTGGGCAGCCATTGGTGGGGAAACCTGGAGGCTTCAAGGATGGCCCAGGGGCGCAGGCACCATCTGTTGTCCTTTTAAGCCTTGACAAAGCCAGCCTCTGCATCTCACCAGTCCTACAAGTTGTCAAAGGAGAATTCAACCCAGGTGGGATTAATCCCCCTCTGCCCTCTCCACCAGAAGGTGCCAAACACCTGTACTGAGACCCTGGGAGCGCACACATCTTGACAGGAACATCTGTTTCCAGTGGGAGCCAAGGATCCAAATCCCCAACGTGCAACAGGCTGCTTGAACTGTCATGAGGTTTTTGAACCCACTCCAAGGAGGCTTCAAAACTTTTCCTTCTCTGCACTGGTTCCCAAAAGGCCTTCTCTCCAGAGATCACTGCTGAGTCCTCTTGTTCTCCCAAATTCAAGCGCTTCCCAGGTTGGAGGTCCTTTCTCCACAGCAGGTTGTCCCCAAGGGCCTCCATGGCATTGGTGGTGCCATTGGAGTCCTTTTGGCTAAGCAAGGAGATCTTTTCTCCTAAAGACTCCAGGCTCCAGGTTCTGTGTCGAGCAGAGGGGGAAGGAGACTGTCCTGAACAGGGAATCAACGAGTCCTGAGCCCACTCCCATCTTGATACATCCTTAAGGGATGGAGTTCTGCCCCATTTCCTTGCCAAATCCAAGGCAGATTCTGAGTCAGCCAGAAGTTGAGAAGTGCTAGTGCTCTCACCCTGGCTCTGCAGGAGTTGGATGTCACAGGGGATAATGGCAAGGGTAAATGCATCTTCTTTCCCTTCACTGTCAGAGCTCAGCAGCAGATCTACAAGGCTAGACTGAAACTGGGCAACCAAGTCTTCGGTGCAGACTGAGTCTGATCTGCTCTGGTCTCCCAGGTTGCCTTCCAAGTAGAGGCCGTGAGCCTGCCACCCATGATCTTCCTCCATTGGAGAGGCTGAGTCTTCTGCTGGAGAGGCCTCTCTGTCCCCATCCCCAGAGCTTCCGCCCAGATCTGCACGGAGAAGGAAGGAAACGAAGCATGAGCTTCTCTCCAAATCAGATGCCATACCCAAGAAAACTCTGCAACCATCCAGACCGTGTACTGCTACTGCAATCCAGCAGACAGGGCTCTGCTCCAGGAAGAGATCTTGCAAGGGACGTGCAGGGGAGTCACCTCTGAATCCAGGATTGGGGCCATCCAGATGAGTTGAAGGAAGCCAACGTGTGAAGTAGAAGACGAGACTCAGGTGACCCATCAGGAAAAGCAAGCTGCCAGGCTCTTCTGTTCGTACTGGCCCAATCAATTCCCAAGACTCCACATAGTCAATTCATCCCCCTTTGCCTGTTGCTAGTCCTCAGGGAAGATCTGAACGCACCAGGGTCAGCACCACAGCAAAGGTTCAAGGCAGGGCTGGGCAACTGTAGTGGGGGGCAGCTGGGACAAATTTTTACTGCTGAGCCCTGCTAAGGGCTCAGGTGCACCAAAGCCCCCAGACCACCTGGAAACAATTTAGAAATATAGTTTGGATGTTTTCGCATATTTTGTATCCTCTGTACAACCCCATGAGGCAGATTTGTGCAGAGGAAAGGATTGCCTGAGTGAGCTTCATCACTCACTGAGTGGGGATTTGAATCCAGATCCCTCTGTTTTAAGTCCATTATCTATCATGCTGTTTATTTTTTGTCGCTCTTTCATACTATTTTACAGTTTCACATACACCAACCTGAGATTAACTTTGGCAATGAAAGAGTTGTACAGACATTTTTAGAAACAAACGCATAAGTGAAATCAGTGTGCATATTTTATAGAAGGAGAAACTAAGAAAGACAGATAAACTTAGGGCTGTTCTGCCAACTACAAAGAGAGAGGTGCTAGATTCACTCCGAAAGATAGATGTAGGTGAACTGACGTACCGGCGCAGGCTAAACAAGCACCAGCGCAGAAGCTGCTGGGATCTGTCCCTGATCCCTATGACTCACCTGCTGCCCTGGAGACACACACAGTTCCATCAAGAGTGGCTGTCTCCTTATTGCTGTCCCTCCTGGTTTCTGTGGTGGGCCCTTGAGCCTGGAGGAGAAGAGGAATAAGTTAGGGAGAGCAATGCCTATGTGAACAGAAATGACGAGGGTGGCAGAGTTGTGTAGCTGAGAGTCTGTGAACCCAGGGCGGACATTTGGAAGGTAAGTGGCTGAGACAGACTCTGCAGCGGGCACAAGCGGGCGGCAATCCTGAGAGCCGCTGGCCAACCAAAGCGGCAGGGCCCACCCCTGTTCTCGCAGCCCTTTCCCGGGGTTCCGGACAGGAATTCCGAGAGATGAGAGGACTCAAGCCCAGGAAGTTCCGCAGGCAGGGCACGCGAGGGCCCCCCTCCAAAACCTGCCTCACCACACCGCCTCCGCCTTCGGCCCGACACCTACCTGCAGCTGGCTGAGCCGAGCGTCGATAGAATCCAGGAGGCGGTCGCAGTGCTCCTTGGCCCAAGCGCTTGCGCGCCCCGGCGCAGGGAAAGGCGGCGCCGCCGGCACTCCTGGGGGGCGACAACGCGCCGTGAACCCGGGCCCCCTCGCACCAGTGGCGCCCGTGGCGGCGGGGCGCGGCCGCCTTCTGGATTTCACTCTGAACTTCCAGAGAGCCCCCAAGCTGCTGAGCCTAACCGGGAGCCAGGATCCAACGCCCCGAAAGTGCAGGCCCACCGGGGCGGGGGGCAAGGGCAAACAATGGCCCCGATCCCTCCGTCGCCGCCCCGCCCGCCCGCTGTGTGGGCTTCCCCTAAGGCAGCCCCACGCCAAAAGCCCTAGGCAGCCCATCCCGCGCAGCGGGGCAAGATAAGCTGCGGCGGGGCGCCCTTTACCTGCGGCAGCGCCGTCCCCGGGCTCCTCGCGGGCGCCTGCGCCTAAGCCCACGCCGGCCATCCCACCGCCTCGGGGACGAAAGGGCGCCACAGGTCACCCACCGGCCCCCACGGCGCAGCCTCCGCCCCCCCGCCTGGCGCCCCCGCGTCCCTCCGCCACAGCCCCGCCGGCGACAGCCGGACCCCGCCAGGAGGCCGAGAGCCCCCGGGAGGGGGCGGGGGCCAGCGAGCGGCCGCGCGGTCCCGCCTGCCAGCGGGGCCCGGGGGAGGTCCCGGGCCGGCGTTGCCTGGCGACCAGGAACGCTGCACCGCCCCTGCCGCCCCAGTGGTGGGCCGCTTTTCCCGTTGCCCAGCGACGCGGGTCGGCGGGAACGCAGGCGAGGCGGCGGGAAGAGGTCCGCCGGGCGGGCGCAGCGGCGTCGCGGAAGGAGAGCCCTGGCGGCGGGAGGCCCGGGCGGGCGAAGGGCCGGGAGCGGGCTCCGCGTGGCGCCGCACGCGGGTTGGCCGCGGGGCGAGGGCTGCTGATTTGCTCCCACGTCTCCAAACCCCCTGAAAGCCGGAGCAAGGGTCCAGCGGCGTCTGGGCAGCAAGGACACGTGTCTGGTTGTGTGAATGGGTGAGAAGAAGGCCCCTCGTTTGTTGCCCACCCAGTTGGGACCTGCCTCTCCGGAATGACAGCAAGAGCAAGTGTATTTCTATACCGCTTATCAGCTAAGTGCTCTCTAAGCGGTTGACGATGGGTGTAAGCTGGGTACTCCTTTCACTGACCTGCGGAAGGATGGAAGGCTGAGTCAACCTGGGGCCCCGCAGGATCAAACTCACAACCTTATGGCTGCAGTCCCGGCATTTAACCCCTGCACTGCCAGGGCACCAGGACGGCTGCATCAGTGCCAACTGGGCCTCTAATGGGAGGATATTCCATCACTGAGGTGCCACTGCAGAAAAGGCTCTGGGCCTGCTGGTGAGACACAGAAGGAGGGCCCTTCCAGCAGACCTCAAGCCTCGGGCGTACACATCTAGGGAGAGGCGCTCCTTCAGAGATGGAAGTCTCAAGCTGTTAAAGGCTTTGGTTGTCATGACCAACACTTGGATTCAGCCTGGAATTCCAGGTGTTGGGTGTGGTGCTCCAAACTCTGAATGGCCGGGGACCTGAAAACTTGAAGAAGTGCTCTCCTTAGACACACTTGCCCAAGGTTTGGTTTGAACATCCTCTTTCAAAGGGTTTGTGGTAACTGTTTTCCTTCCACAAACATCTGTGTGAAGGAAATCCATTTCCCCTGGAATGAATCAATGTTATGCAAAATATTGTGCGCTACGTGCATTTTTCTTGGCAGGGTGTTCTACTCCACCCCGCCACAAAGATGAAGACTGACTGGTTTTCAGGGCTCAAGGAAAGCCCATGTCTGCAGAACTTTGATATGCTAGGCAGGAAAACAAGTATTTTTACACAATAGATGTATGTAGAAAGAGCTGCACAAGGCACTTAGCCTGGAACCAGAACCTTCTGTTCCCCAGACCCAAGAGCACAGGAACATCCTTCTCAAAGCTAGAGAGGACAGCCGTCTTGTGTTCCAGTCTTGGGAAAATGGCAGGGTCTAAATCAAGTGATTGACCGTTTGACTGCGACACGTGGTGTGTATGCCTAGCAACAGAAGCCGACTTGACTGTTACTGGAATAAGGTTCCCATGCACCCATTTTGCACACCCGTGCCACTGAGGCAATTGCGCAGGGGTCTTGACAGCTGCCTGCCCTCCACTGTGGTTGGGCTGGGCATGATAGTGGCTAAATTGTGTGGCTTTGAAGAGGAAGTTCAGAAAATGTGGCAGGAAGTCGTGCAGCAGCCAGTTGGCTTATTAACACACTGGCAGTCCCCACACTTGCCTGCAGCTTCATCCAACTCAGAACCTGTTTTTCAGTCAGACTGAAGGCCCTTTCACACCACACAAATGTGAGGCTACTTGAACTGCCATGGCTATGACCTGTGGGATCCTGGGATTTGCCATTTAGGGAAGGGCCTTCTCAGCCAGGGAGCTCCTCTGGTGCTTTCCCAAGCTACAAGCCCCAGCATTCCCCAAGAGGCAGCCATGGGCATTAAAGTGGAATTGCAGTCCTATCACTGTGTACTGTGAAAGGACCCCCAGACATGGGATGCAAGCAGTTTTGATACAGGTCAGGATTTTTGAGGGTATGCAGAGAGCATTTCTAGCCCCTGCATCATTGCAGCCCACCTATGGAAACAGCGACAGGAAAAGCTACTTTCTGGAGTACAACTCCCAGAATCCTGCCTGCCAGCTGGATGATTATGGGAGCTGTAGTCTCAGAAAAGTAATTTTTCTGAGCTCTAGCTGGGAGCAGCAAACAACCCAGCTGTCCTGAGATTCACCAGGTGCTTATCCTAATAGTTTCAGTTCCCAGAAATACTGAAGCAGCACAGGATAACAGGACCGTACCCTGACCCCATTTCACAGGTAAATAAGAGTGACGAATCTCAGCCCAGGGTATGTTTAAAACTCCTGAATCCACATTTTATTATTACTGTGTATGCAAAGAGGGATCACTCACAATAATATTTGCTCAAAAGGCATTACATTCAACAGCATTTACAGTAGGATGACATTAAAATCCTCCAGTGGGACAAAAGAGAAAGACCACAAAACTGCTCTTGGAAAGTGTTGTCATATAAGAAACCCTGTAAGAAGCCCTCGGTTGCCTCGCACACTGCGGCTTCTCCACCACCCTCCAATCCCCAGTCCAGGTGGGAGGCCTGGATGTCAAGATGCTTTTAAAGCTCGGGAGGGGAGGACTGGAAGTTGACCAAAGGAAAAGCCAGAGCAGCATCCCTTTGAACAAGACAAGGCATGGGAGGGGGCCACTCCCCACTGGGGAAGGAGCAACCTGCCAATTCTCCATGGCCCCCCCATCCGCCAGCCCCTGGCACCAAATGGTAGTGACCAAGCCCAAGTGGTTGGCTGGTTTCTCTACAAGACAGCATTCCTACCAACACAGAGTGGCATTGGAACAGTTCTCCCTATGTTCTTCAGTGCTTGCCAGATTCCAGATTGGGAGGATTTCTTGCTTTAGTAACTACCTACCAGTCCACTGCCTGCCCTGCCCATCCCTCTCCTGATCCCTCCATGTCCAGGTTCCCACCTTGGATGGGTAGAGCTGCCTCTGGCCTTTCGTTGCTTGAAGCTGCAAGAGGAACCAGCTCTAAGAAAGGGAAGGCAGATCACTAGGCTCTTTACTAACACTCATGTGATCAAGTAAGCAGAAAAAATAAGGCATTAGATAGAGCTGCATTTCCCAGTCTATCTGCCATATACATACACACATACATACATACATACATACATACATATATATATATATATATATATGGCCTTTAAAGAGAAGACAAAAGCAAAACGAGAACCCCTGTATCTTTCAATGGTCACATCATTGAAACTAAACTGAGAGAGAGCAAATACAGACAATATGCAGACCTGAAACCAATCTTTTAAGTACACTGATGTCTGAAGCACCACACACAACTGTCTCACAGACCATTATCACATTGGCTCAGTGTTTTGGTATGATATCATGAGAGGTTAAAAAAGGGGG
Organism: Iguana delicatissima; assembly: GCA_948472985.1. Taxonomy (NCBI): domain Eukaryota; kingdom Metazoa; phylum Chordata; class Lepidosauria; order Squamata; family Iguanidae; genus Iguana; species Iguana delicatissima. Next base: position 233,487 of record CAOKZL010001770.1, on the reverse strand, counting down.
GGCAATTTGTGGTGTTCTCTTTTGGGGTGGTGGCAGGGAGTGCCCACCACCATACCTATCAGAAAGGAGGTCCCCCCAGTGCAGTTCTCTGGGTCATCCCTTTCATGCCCCCCAGGGGTTGGTACATTGGCTGGAGTCTCTGTCTCTCTCTCTCTGTTGCAAAATGCAAAAAGAGAACTGAAGATGTTGTGATAGATGTCTCACAGCCTGAGAAGTCTGTGCTCATCCTCTCCATGCTATCTGGTCAAATGGAGTTGGGTAAGGTTTTCAAGCAAGACAAAAACCTGCTCAATCTAACTGATGGCAGAGGATGGGGCAGAAAAGACAGCGTCCTCACCCCAATGGTACACTGGCCCAACCTCATCAGATTCAGCTTGGGAGAGAAAATCTGTCTTTCTCTAGCCTCAGAGCTCATGGCACCATCTCCCTACTTGCTTTATATATTCAGTGGGGAAAGTCAGCTTTCGCAGTTGTTAAAAGACAGACTCTAGGCTCAGACAAAACCCTCCCAATTAATCAGATCAGCTGTTTAGATTCTGGTCACTTTTTAAATAGACATCTAATTGTCTGCAAGATCTCTCTTGTGCCATCAGCCTCTGTTCCCGTTTTGCAGAACATCATTACTATTTGTTTAGAAAAAGCAAAACTCATAAAAACCTCAGGCTGACTTGACTTAATTATTCCTCTGTGTGTGTGTGTGTCTGTCTGTGTGTGTGTGAGTGTGTGATTTTAAAACAGCAACAGCATTCAGTGGACTTTGGCAGACTGCTGCTGGAAAAAGTTTAATTGAAAAAAAAAAAAGTTCAGACAGCACATTTACATAACTTTTTTCCAGGACACAGGAGTGATGCAAACAACTCCAAGGAAGCACTCCAAAAGTGATACCTCAAGTAGGCTTTTTCAAGTAAACAAACAACAAACAAACAAACAAAACCTGGGAGAAATGCTGCTGTGAATGCTACCGCTTGGCTCACCAGAGACATTTTGCTTTCTAGAGAAAGATCTGGTTTGCTCTAGAGCAGGGTTGGGCATAGTGCCTCCATCCACATGTTGCTGGACTGCATCTCCCTGCATCCCTCGTCACTAGCTCAGCCAGCTAAAGCTGATGGGAGTTGCAGTCCTTCAGCACTCCTAGGGCTGCATGTTGCCCGATACTGGCCTAGGCAAACTTTTTGCAGCACATTCCATGGAGCCATCATCAGTGGACAACCACTCTGAAAGAAATGAACTTGCTCATGCAAGCTCTTCCTTCATGGGTTTTCCCTGCCAAATCTCAGCAGGCATGTTGGAGCAAAATCAAAAGTAAACCATGACCTAAGGAGCCCAATCAAGGAAGAAATTCTCTTGCCAACCCCACTCCTCAAAATCAATGGGAGCTACACAAAAGCACACAGTACAGATTGTACCTCCAACCCCATGCCTCTATTTTTGCTCATTAAGACAAACAACCAAATGCACCCAAATGAATGGAAGGAGAATGAGAGCAAGCCCACCTGGAAAGAGACATTCCCAGGTATAGTAGGCTGTTCCACTGTTTTTTAAAAAATTCAGACAGAGATAGACTCGTCTTCATTATTTTTTCATCTCTTAGTTAAGTACCATAGAAATTTAGACAAAATATTTTCAATATATATATTTTATATATATATATATCATATGTATAAATTAGAAGCAAATAAATAATGAAAGAATAGAGGGTACACTGAGCTCAGTGGTGTCAGTGGCATGTACGTAGGTGCGTATGTGCGCATGCGCGCACACATATATATATTTGTACAGACTCCATGTGTGTGTATAAATATATATACGTATTTATATTTATATACTATATAAATAGTACACATTTAACATATACATAGAAATGATGTCTGTAATGGTTGCCAGAGGTGCTGCAAGGGCGGGGGCTGTTTGGGATCCCTCACTGATCTCCTGATCGAATATTGTCCCCTTGGCATTGGGTAGGGCAGCGTTGGTTGGGGCTGAAACCCTGAATTTCATTATTGCTAATTTTCAGCCCCACAGAGGAGGCCAGCCATCAGAATCTAGCTGGTTCCCATCAGTTGGTCTGCAGTGTGCTCTAGCTCTGTATTTTCCAAAGGGCCAAGGGCTTGGAGGGACTCTAAGGTTCTCCAAGAGCCCTTGTCCCACCAGATGAAAGAAGCTTTTTGTCCCAAGCTCCTGTCTTCTGCAAGATACCAGGCAACTCTGGCTTTGGGCCTGGCAAGCCTGCCAGTTTGGACAAAGACTATGCAATCAGGGGCCTGGGAAGAGCACATCCCTCTCAGATGAGGAAGGCCAGAGTCTGATTGAAACCCAAAGGTCTATGGATGATTCTGGCCTGGGGAGAAAGGTGAGTCAGCCAGGAATTCCTGGCCAGGAGCCAGGAATCGGGCAGCAGTACATCCGTGGCATAAACGAAAGGGTCAGCAGGGAGGTGGCACCACAGCTGCTGGGCCTCCAAGAAGACCTGGGACAAGAGCTGCGAGACAAGGCTGTGATGCTTGTCACATTCTGACTTGTACCTGATGGGACAGCCCTCCTCACATGACAACAACAATCCCTGGGAAAACTGTAACGAGATTGCCTGCAGCTACAACAGCATCCCATCTGCATGGGGTGGGAGGCGTGGGGGGTAGGGGGCTCCCATGTCAGTGCAGTGGGATAACTGCTCCAGGCTGCCACCTGGGCTAGAACGGAGTTCTTCATGGTACTGATCCCTATCACCCCCAAACAAGTCTGGAAGAAAACCTGGCATGGATTCTCCTCTCCAATGACATGGGAACCCGCAGCTGCCCCTGCCCATCTGCTATCTCCAGCCTTCTTCTCTGCCTCTTCCCAGTGTTGCCAGGTCTCTCCCCATCGCTGGATTAAGATGACACTGAACAGGGAAGGAGGCTGTATGTGTGTGTATTTGTTTGTGTGTGCTTTCTACATAGCTGGCACCAGGGGAGTTCCCCCAGGGTTGTTTCTAGGTTGCGTTTTGCACTGGCAGGTTGGCCCGGCTCCACCTCAACACCAGCTGCTCACAAGTCTAGATCCTGCCTTAGCTCAGCTGTATGTCACTGCTCCCCCTGAAGTCTGGGGTGGCTGCTAGGATGTCTGGCGCCCAAGCCAGTATGAATTCTGAAGCTTCCTAGCTGTGGCAGTAGAAAAGGACCAGCACAATCCGATGGTGTGCGAGAAAGGAAGAAGCTGGTTCTCGCTGGAGAGATTATAGAGAGTTGTCTGCTCCACTCGACTTGTGTAGATCCAGCTGGCTCTATGGAGATCTCTGAAAACAAGGGGCTGAGGTATGCCAAGGCGCACTGCTGCTCAATCCTACATCGTTAAGTGCAACAGGTCAAGAAACCACAACACTGTCCTCTGGAAAGTCCTTCCACAAAAGAACAGGCAGCCGGGGACTGCACAGGACAAGAGTTGGATGAAGACCCCCAATTAAAAGGCCACAGCAACTCTCTGACACACAGAGCCATTATTTCAGAGTGGGTTCTCAAGACAAATCATAAGAAAGACCTCTTGCCCGCTGACGGTTATTAGATCCAAATGCTCCAGAAAGCACGGCAGAGAACATAATTCAACTTCTCCTGGCATGCCAGCCTTCTCCAAAGGCACAGTCTCTAAACAGCTAGGAGGAAAGAGTACTTCCTGATTTGTTATCACCAGCCAAATTTCCTTTTTGCTCTAGAATTTAGAGACCATACAGAAAAAGGGGCATAGTTGTCTGCATCTTCAAAAAAAGAACCTGAATGATCAATAGATTTTTTTAAAAAAATATATAAGAAGGAAAAAAGTGGGGGAAGAATCCGACATACATCATTGCCCCACAAATACGTTCATCTTTGGAAGTCAGAGTCCCAGCTAAGAAAACCAAGGCCTTAGAATAGAGGGAGGCTGCGACTCCTGATGCAGCAATAAATAGGCCAGGTCTGAAAAGAAAAAGGGGAAAAAAAAGATCCATAATCTCTCAGTCCTAATTGGTAGGTTAAAAAAAGTCACTTTTTAAAAAAATCAAATACCATTTTATTAGTGCATAAAAATATGTTTGGAATCCCTGCTTGGTTTGTCTTGTTTCTCTTTCTTTAAAAAAAAATTCTGCGTGTATTTCAACTCTGCCTGTTTCTTTGAAATGCATGTTGCCAACAGCAGACCACTGCCTGGAGTGCTTTAACTGCTCACTTCTCTGTCCCATGGCAGGATGCGGGGGCAGGGGGCTTCTCCCAGCCCAGCAAGGAGCAGCTCAGAAGATGTCTGGGCAGGCACTCCAGTCCTGCTGCTCCTTGGCCTCCCAATATCCCCCTTTGTAAATGCAGATCAACTCTCCCGTGGCCGGGTCAACCTTCCGTTCAAACCACAGTGGGATGTAGCCTTCATAGTCTTTGCCTGCAACACAGAAAGTCCACAATAAAAATCCAAAGCTGGAAGGCCACCAAACGATGGTCCCAAAGAGAAGGGGGTGGGGCTACCTAGAGAAGCCAAGGGGGCCACATTTGGTCCACAGCTGGTGGTTCCCCACCCCTGCCCCAGCATGTGACACCCTCCACCACCCACCTTCCTCTAAGGCCTCGGCTGCTTCTGCTTCTCGTCTGCGGCGGACAGCCCTCTGCTTCTCTTCCAGCCGTTGCTTCTCTACGTTGGCCTCATCCCATTTCCCGTTTTCCATGAGCCGTTGGTCAGGCCTCAGGCGGCTGTCTGTGGGGGCTGTGCCGTCCTCTGGCTCATTCAGGGTCAAAGCCAGACTAGAGAAGTAGTACATATTTTCAGCATTTTCTCTGGAGAAGGAAGAACAGGTCTCAGCTGAAGAATCTTGGAGTTTGTATACTTGGGTGTGTGGTGTCCACAGATGCTTCAGGGTTTGGCTCTCTGAGCTGCATCTACACAGCTCAACAGCCTTGTGCTGGTGCATTTCCCAAGGGATCTCAGGACCCATGTTAAATTGAGGAAGGGATGCAAACCTTGTTTGCAGTTTGGATGTTTTGTTTTGTTTTGTCTCAAGCGCCCAACTGTCTAAGGTAAGGTCTGAACCCTCTGCTGCTGCATCCCTTCCCACCAGTTATCGAACACACCCTCTGCCTACAGAAGAGCCTAGATTCTAGATGTAGGTGGACATCTGTCAAAGGGAGAGCTGTGATTGTGTCTTCCTGACTGGTAAAATGGGGTTGGACTAGATGGCCCCGGTGGAGTCTTCCAACTCTAGGATTCTATGATACTGCATATGGCAGCTTATTGCGTTCCCTGCATTAATCCCTGAAGCTAGAGAGACATTCATCCCCCAGTCCCTGAAAGGCAGCTGAGTCCGCCTGACCGCACCCAAGCCCCATTGGGGAGACTCACGGGAGGGGGTATCTCTTCCACAGGACCTTGGGAGACAGGGTCTGGTAGACTGTTTTCGACAGCTTGCCTTCCGAGCTGGCGCTCCCATGGGTGCTGTGCACGATCTTGGAGCACTCCATCTTCTCATCCCACGTACCAGACATGACGTAGTGCGCCTGGCCCTCAGCATCCATGACCACACCTGTCACCTAGGAAGACATGGCCCCACTGATTGGACCAGGGATCTCAAAACTTCTTGCCAGAGCTTGGCAAGGCCTGCCAAACACCATCCCGATCGGCTTATGTAACCCATCTTCCGTGAGGGCCTCTTGAGATTGACAGATGGTGTGTCACCAAGGACCCACTAATAGCCCTTGGCAGTAACTAATTACACAAAATTAAGTTACTTGTACTTAAGCCCTTTCCCCAACAACCATGACATAACAAGAGGAATGAGGGAGAACTTCAGTCGTTTTCAGTGCAACTGTAACTTTGTAATTACAGGTTGAGTATCCAAAATGCTTGGGATCAGAAGCGTTTTGGGTTTTGGAATATTTGCATGTACTTACAGTGTGCCCTCTTGTGGTGCAAGACTGGCATACTCAAATCCAAGGTAACACAAAAGATTCCTCTCCATTATCGTCAATGGATGTGATGGGCACGTGTCAGTGCTGCCGCAGGCCTGCGCACATTGTATCCATTGAAGATAATGGGATGCAAGCATTTGAGTTTGTTTTATGCTAGAGTTCCCGGAACAGAACCCCCACATATTTGGAGAACACACTGGAAAGAGATTACATACTGTTCTTTCAACGTGGAGTCTGCTCTTTCCTGCAGAGGGCCTACATGCAAGGAGCCTCTGTAATTCCCTCATGTTCCCTACAGGAAGAAGACTTGGTTCTGCTTTTCAAAAGCTTTGGATATTGGAGAATTTTGGAGTTCTGGATAAGGGATACTCAACCTGTGCTTTTGTAAGTAAGGGGATGTAGCCTGACTAAACAGTGTAAACAGTGAAGGATCATCCCATGGTTCAAGAGTCCACTTGCATTCTGTTCTGGGGGCTGAAGTGAAGAAGACACAGGCAGCTTCACCACCACCACCACCACCTACATGTACTTTTCGGTGATTTTCAGATTTATTTTTTTTTAGGAAAAAACAATTGTGTTTTATATCAGGCCATGTTCCATCACTTGTGCCACTTTCTGCTTCACATATCCCTTTATGGTGGGAGTTGCTCTTCTCTTTGGCTCCTGCACTGATAAAAGAGTATGCTGTGCCTCTTGGAAAAATATTTACCTTTCTCGGGATGTCTCTGGAGAAGTAGCTGTAGGGAGTGAATTTCAGCTGGCATTTGTCCTTTGACTTGTGGTTGATGATTTCTATGTCACCAGACTGGGCAAGAGAAGAAAATGTGGAAGGAGGTTAATTTGGAGTTTCAAGAAGTTGACACTATCAGCAATGTAGAATCTTCCTTGACTCTGAAAGGGATTGGGAGTAACTTGTACGCCTCAAAGGCACTTGGACCAACCATTTTTCTGCCCCTCTACTGACCTGGTCAATCCAGAGCTTGCCCACTATGATGTTGTGAACAGTAGAGGTCACCTTCCGCCACACATAATGGTTGCCACTGGAGTGGAATTCCAGGTGGATGGCACCTGCAGGCAGGCAAGCCACAGAAAGAAAGAATGAAGTGATTCTTTGCTTTTAGGAAAAAGTTCCTCAGGGAAAGGGTTCATGGCCCACCCTGAGTACAGATTAAACAGGGCGTCATGGCTGGGCAGATGGAGGAGCTTACAATAGTACACACAGAAGAGAATTGGGACAACATCCCCCTTTGCTAGGGGTGTGAAAGGGTGTTTATGGGCTGCATGTGGCCATTGAACCCCTGCCCCCCATCTGCAGGCCCTGAAGCTGCATGTAGTCCCCAACCACTCAACCAATTTAGGTAGGTAGGTAGGTAGGTAGGTAGGTAGGTACACATACACGAGGCACTTTCCTGTCTTTTTCATAAACACTGTCAAATGAGTCTAGTGCCCTTTTTCCAGATGCCAAGAGCACCCAGAGGAAAAAGAAAAGGCCAGAAGATGAAAGCTGCAGAGAGCCACAACAATCCAAGCCTACCATCACAGAGTAAGCTAGCCTGAAGCTAGCCTCTTATCCTGTTTTCTGTAGCAACAATAGAGGAGAAATGACGGTCCCTCAGAGAAAGAGAGAGAGTCCATTCCTCACAGCAACTGACAGTTGTCAGGTAACCCCTGTCGGCATTACAAGGCCATCCCCAAGGGCACCAAAGGCTCTGTCAGCCTGCTTACCCAGTGGCATGATGGAGAGGTATTTGCCTCGGAATTTGCTGGCAATGGTGATTTCCTGCCAGAGGGTCCAGCCTCGCTTGGAATAGACATGATGGGCTGCAGCCGGAGGATGATGACTCACCTGGGCAGGGGGGACACAAGGAGAAACAACGGTTTTGCCTCCAGAAAAAAAGCAAAAAAAGGAAAGCCAAGTTTGCCACAAGCAGGGAAGGGAGAGGAAAGCTGTTGGGGTAGCCAAATAGTGACACCACTAGCAGCACTAAGGAACAAAGTACATTGGGGTTGGGAACTTGTGGAGCCCCCCAGATGGTGTTGGACTGCACCCTTCCCCCCCCCGCTTTCCTTCCCATGGGTTCTGCTGGTTAGGGCTGCTGAGAGTTGCAATCCAAGGACATCTGGGGGACCACCCGACTCCACTTCTGTTCACAGGAAAGTCAGTTTGCACTTGAGTGCCCATGTTCCCCATGACAAGGAACTCAAGCAAAGTCAAAACAGTCTACAGTGATCAGGAGGAGAACTTGGAATGAAACACCGACAATTTTGATGCAGTTGGATCCTTGATCGGTTGCTGATGCTTCTGCACAGAGAAGATTTCCATATTCCATGGCGTTGCCTAGCAACTGACCAGACTGTGCAGGGGCATCTCTCCTCCACATTTTTATTCTCTGTTGCCTTAGTTGTTAATAGGGGACCATTTGCACAGATACCCAAGATCTGTTGCATTAAACCAGCTAAGAAATCATCCATCCCTGAGTGATCATGGCCTGGTTTCCTGAGCGACTGGATTACAAAACATGGAATGTAACCATGGATGAAAGCACTTTATGAAGTCCCATGGGGGCTGGGTGGAGCAAATCCTATTTGGATAACTGGATTTTAGTCCAACGGTTATCAATACTTAGTAGCAAGGGACTAGAGGGAGAGGAAGAGCGAAGGAGGGGCCAGAAGGAGAGGTGTTTTGCTGGAACCACCTTGATGGTACTAAATCTATCAAAATGAGCACTCCATTCTGTCAGAACTGTAGTGGCTGCTGATATGCTCTTAGCCTGAATTCCTGGTGCTCATGATGACATTTAAAGCCAGAAATGGCTTAGAATATTTGGGAAAGCAGTGATGGCTCTCAAGTCATTGGGGCAGGTAATCCACTCTGGGTTTTAATCTGAACTTCAAAAAAGTGCTCCAGGGTGCCAAAGCTTATACCCAGAATGGGAATAACAGGAGTCCTGCGGGCTGGCCAGCCCCTCCCCCACCTTACCTGTTCGCAGAGGGACCGGAAGCCCAGCTCGTCCAGGCGATCGAGCTCGTAAGTCTCCCCCAGGAGCGGGTTGAATGGCTTGGCTGTCCGGTGGACTGTTGTGGAGTAGGAAGACACAGAGAAAGCTGCCACAAAACACATCTGCTCCGTGGAGCTCTCGCACTTGACAGCTTTGTCGAGGAGCTCGTGGTACTCCAGGTCCTCTGTCAGCCGCTGCAGCATGGAGAGGGGCTCATTGAAGTTTACCTGGAAAAGGTAAGCAGAGGGAAAGGACTGGGTGGCCTTAACATGAAATTTCTCTGGAGCCCAGGGGGCCTGCCAAGGAGGCTCTCAAATGCCCACTCAAGCGCTCCTGCTGCTAGGGCCAGCCCACACCTTCCCAGACCCTCCTCCTCCTATTTCACAGGGACAAGCAGAGCCCCAGAAGGCTTGGGTCAACCAAGTCCAGATCGCCCATGTCACAGCAGTTCTGATTTCTATGTATGGGTGTGAAAACTAGACAGTGAAGAAAGCTGACGGGAAGCAAATGAGGTAGAGCAAAAGAGTTCAATCTGAGATGTGGTGCTAGAGGAATGTCCTACAGATAACATGGATCTTTGAAAAGGCAAATGAATGGGTCCAAGAGCAAAACTAGTTTGCTCCATCTTCCCTGTGTCATCCCTTCAAATATTTAAATGCAGCTATCGTGTCCCCTCTTAACCTTCTCTTTTCTAGGCTAAGCACACCCAGCTGCCTAAGCCACTCCTCATAGGATTGCATGGTTTCCAGGCCTTCTACCATTTTGGTTGCCGTCTGCTGGACACATTTCAGTTTGTCAAGCGATATTAAAGGCTAAAGGACAGATCTGAGCAACCCATGGTTCAAACTTTCCCTCTAATATCCATCTCCCATCTTCCTGTCTCTGTTGCAGAGGACAGCACAGCTGAAGAAATATGATGCCCATAGGCAGTAGGGTATAAGCTCAACCAAGCTAGATGCTTGAGTTGCCCCTGGGGAAAGTGAGGCATGACCTTGAATGCTGGCTGGCTCTTCCTTTTCTTTAGCTGGGTGTTCCTGCATGAAAGAGAGTTGGACTAGGTGAGCCTTGGGATCCCTTCTAACTCGAGGGTTCAGTGATTCTAGGATTCTTGGGCAAAGCTGTCCTCCAGTGTCGGCAGGGAAGCAGAGGGGGGCACCAGAAGGAATGAAGGCTGGGCTGACCAGAAGCTGGGAGATCCAGAGCAGTGGCCCATAAAGATGGACCAGAGCTTTGAAATGTTACTGTTTTTGGACTTCAGCTCCCAGAAGCTATGAGCCAATACAGCCACCAACTGGGGTGGGGGTTCTGGGAGTTTAATTCCCAAAAGTCTGTTTTCCAAGCTCTGGGAGGAACCATGGGACACGACAAATGGAGCTGGTCAGCTTCAGCTTCCTCCTTTCTGTCTCCTGCCTGGCCTGAGAGCCAAGGAGAAAGCCAGAACGGGCTGGAGGAACTCTCTGATAAAGCACTGGAAGAGGAGGAGGAGCACATGTCTGGATTGGCCTTGCCATCTATTCTTTGTTCCTGGTGTTTGAGAACACACATGGAAGCATTCAATTACTTTCTGATTAAGAATGTCAGATTGTTTCAAAAGCAGCTGGGGACAATGGCTAGTGTGTGGGCAGCTGGGATGCTGCCAGCCTTGGCCAACCTTCCAGATGCCCAGAGCAGCTCTCCCTGCTTTTGCAGGCCAGGCTTTGCTTTGGGGACAGTAAGGGACACAGGCCACACTGCTTTGTGTATGTGTTGTGACACTTCCATTCTTTATCACCAGTCTCAGCAACTTAAAATCTCAAAGACTTCTTGGAACAAAAGGCAGGGGCCAAGAGCATGAGCCCTCTAGCTCTCCAAAGGGAGTGGAGGAGCATTACATACAGGCATAGGGATCTTAGACAGTTCTTTGCCAATGCAGTTTTTCATTATGCTCCAGAGGTTAAGGCTGTAGTTGGGTTTGTCTGGGATCCGGATCCGTCGCTTTTTCTTGGGTACTGCCTCTTTTCCTGTTGCTTCCGGAGTGCTTTGATTGGAGCTCTCAAACACCTGCAAAGGGAGGGCAAGTTGCTGAAAAGAACCATCATATAGCCAGATGCTCGGGGATTATCAAGCCTTCGGCCATGCTCTCCTGCATGCATCTTCCCCCCAGAACTAATTCTGATGAAGAGCCTGCCCCATCAGATGGGAAGAGTCTAAGAAGGGTAGCAGCAGCAGTTTTGTTGTTGTTGCCCACCCTTCTTCCCATTTCAGGACTCAAAGTGGCATACAACCGTTAAAACAAACATAGCTAAAAATTTACAACATACTAAAGTTACAAATGTAATCAAATAATTTTTAAAAAATTAAACCAATTAAAACTCATGCACCATTGAAAGGAAACAGCACACAGAAGGCCTTCACCCTAACCCCATCCCCTCTTCCCTTGCTTTCTGAGTCCTGAGCCATCATCGCACTTACACTGTCCTCCAGGTTCCAGTCATCGGCACGACCTTCACTGGCTCCGCTGATGTTACTGCCAGTGCGCCTGCAGAGAACAGACAGATGACAGCGGCAGGTGAGGCAGTGCATGATCCCCTCTGGCAGTGCCCCAGGGTTACTTCTCTATGGCCCCGGTAGAACACTGGGCCCTGAAATCGTCACAAACGGGGCGGGATTCCACTATGCAAACACCCTGCACGGCATTCTTACCGGCCCAACTTCCCTCACCTCACCCCTAACCAAGGCCTCGACTGGGGGAAACAGCCAGCCACGGTGTTATGGGCAGCTCTTGGTGCCAGTAGAGGACTTAGCTGGCTGACAGAAGTGGCCTTGAGCCCATCCAGGTGAAAGCAAATGGGCCAGAAATGAGGGAGACCCTTCTAAACCCTGAATAGAAAAACAACCTAGCTGCTATAGTGGGCGTGGGCAACTGCGGGAGGCTTGGGGGCAGCATTAGTTCCCCAAGACCCCTTGGAGGGGCATACCCCACAGGAAAAACATACCCCCCATGCCCTCTAGGAAGCATGAGGGCATTTTCACTAGGTTTGAGACGTCCCTGGGCCATTTTAGGCCCAGGAGAGGCTGTTTTTGACACCCAGGGGCCACCATTTGCCTAACCCCAGCCGACAGAAAGAGAGGAAGCTGCCTTATATTGAATCAGATCACTGGCCCATCTAAGCCAATACTGTCATCTCTGTCTGGCAGCAGCCATGGCTCACTGGGTTCCACCTTCTTCACAGGCAGGACACTAGGTGGCTGCAGCATAGCTTAAAACCAAATACAGCTAAAAATCAATTGTATTGAAAAAAATGAAGTAGGTGCCATGAGAAGGAAAAGTACAGTGGTCTCCCCCAACCTCCATTAAAAGACTCTTCCACAGCATCCAATGCATGGCCAAAAGCCTGTGTAAAATCCAATGGTCTCTGCCTGGGATGGTAGCAGGACCGAGAGAAAACCTTCCTCTGCAGATCTGAAAACCCTGACAGGTTCTTATAGGGAGATGCAGCCTTTCAGATCATCTGGGCCTACACTGTATGGCCAGCCAGACAAGGGGCCCTTCAGGGAAAGCCAGTATGTCTGGGGGTGAGGGGGGTGAGGGTAGGAAACCCACCTGTGCTTGGATGGATCAGCAGCTACTGTGATGAAAGCGTGAGCATCCTCCATGGCGTCGAAGTACTCTGTCTCCTCATCTTCGTCGCTGGCTTCCCCTTTCACGCTCAGCACGCTACCCCCTGGCCGAGAGACAGATGTGCAGATGAGCAAGCCCACTCTGGCAATGCATTCAACAATCACAATGCACGCAGGCTGCCCAGCAACTGCACACAATTGGGCTCCTCAGGGAACTTCGGTAACCACTACCTTGCTTCCTGTTGCATTTTGCAATTAGTCCAAACCTCAGAACCCACTTGCACTGTATTTGATCCCAGGCCACCGGTGTTCTCTGCCAAAAATGTCAAACCGCATGCCCAAACAAAACCTGGCATTCCCTAGCACCATCACAGATGTCACCTGGCCCAATGTTTAACATGGCACCTGTGCCCAACTTAGAGTGACTCTCCAGATTCCCTGGATGGCCCTTTCTATGGCTGGGGATGCCACTGGGAGAGGTCATTTGCTTTTTAATGAGACTGGTACCTCCCTGCACACTTTAATACCTCAAGTAGCAAGGAAGCAAGAGGATGGAGAACGAGGGATTTTTTAAAAAATAATTTGCAAGCTCATCCTTAATATTTAAAATCAAGATTTAAAGGGGCAGGGAAGAAAGGGAAACTAGCTTAAATAAAAAGCAGCCAAGCTCACCGACTGAAATGTTTTCAGCCAAGCTGACAGCCTGCACCCAGAGTCTGTTTCTTTATTTCTGTTGCACAATTGATGCCCCAGCCGCCTCATCAGAAAGGTTTCAAAGCTGTAGTTGAGGATCCAGCAATCCATCCCATCCAAAATCTCCTTGACAAAGCAGAACCTACCAATCTGGACTTTTCTACTTCCTCACAATGGCATTCTCAGGGGCCTCGTGGGTCAAGAGGTGACCAAGAATGTTTTACATAAGAAACAAAAAGAAACTCATACAAGCAAAAGCTCCAATGGTATCGCAGAGGGAGTATCAGAACAAAAAAGCCTGAGGTTTAGGCTCTTGCTGCTTCTCCCATCACTGGACTCTGAAATGGCACTATCGGGCTCACATATCACTGCCAAAGGATCAGGCTAATGTAAGGGAACAGCCACCAGGAGTCCCAAGAGCACTGCTTCAGGCTATCCTGCACTGCAAGTCCCAGGGGAATCAAAACAATTCTTCTCTCCAACGCTGCGGGCCCCAAGTGCCATCACGAGAACTATAGACTATACTGGGAACGGCCCATGTCGTTCTAGAACTTGGGCCATTATTCCTCAAAGAAAAGAAGGACTACCCACAATGAGGAAAATTCAGTTAGCATGTGGGGCAGGAGCTATTTCTAGGGAGGTCACCTGGACAGGCAAACAGAGATGGGGACAACGGGGCGCCTCACCTTTGGACACGTGGCTGCTGGTGTTGGAGGGGTGGGACGGGGCTCCTCGGCAGGCCCGTTCCAAGTTGTTGTGCTGCTTGGCTAGCTGCTCAATGGTCTCCTCGAGGCGGATCCGCTGCTCGCGCTCATGCTGGAGCACCCGCTGCCATTTCCGGCTGTGGGTGTCGGCTAACTCCAGGAAGTCCCGGCAGGCCTAGGGGAAGCAAGGAAGCAGAGGTCATCTGGAGAGCAACCTCTGGAGTGCAGAAATGCCACAGAGAGGGCACGATGGAGGGCTCTAACCTTCTCCCTCAGGCTCAGTATCAGTTGTAGGAGAACTGCACGCATATACAAGAAGCACTAAAAAAAAACCCTGAATCGTCTCTCCTTAGGTCGAAGAAACATTGTGCTCGTAGGGAAGATACTCAAGAAGATACAGTTTGAAGATACTGATGGGTCAGAAAGTGCCTGACACAATCTCAAAAGCATCCAGGTACAAAACTAGAGCTGTGCAAACAAGTGAATGCCAAAATCAGACCTGCACCATTTCCAGAGGCTGCAGCCTGTTTTTTCTAGAGCCAAACTTGGATTGTTAGAACACAACACTATGAACAATTTTGACACAGAAATTGTCAAATGTGTACAGAGTATGTGCAGGTCTGGTTTAAAAAAAAAAACAGCACTTGAAATTATACTCCAGAAGACAAGGGGGAGGGACGCCCAATCCAGGTGACATGCATCATCCTCACCACTGTGGCAAAAACTCTGTATCTGAAACAGTCTTTCTATGGCCCTGAGTAGACGACATCATAGAACCCGAGAATGTTCCTTGACCTATTTTTACACTGTGTTATATACAGTTTCCCAACACTGGGATATGTTGTATATGGAGGTGGTAACGGCTGCCCCAGTGCTTTGGTATTTGGGCCACAGAGTGACCACATCCCTGAGCTTGAAGCTGATGCCAGAACACATAAAGCTAATTCTGAATTCCGCCCCTCCCTCCCGTGCCAGACAGAATTGTGAGTTGTCTTTCCTTGCTCCTAGTCCAGTCAGAACAGAAGTCCCTTGGGTAGCAATTAAAGGCACAATACAGCAACCAGCATCTGACAGCTTAAAAGCCTTCCTGCCCAGGTGGAACAAGGACAGGACAGGCTCCCAGGGAAGGGGCTTGTCACAGATGTGGAAGCAGCCCTTTCTAATAAACCCCTGCCATTCCAATTGCCAGTGTTTGATGCGAGAATGCACAATCAGGACCAAAGCACAAGAGCAGCTTCTAAGCCATCATTTAGTCTATTTTAAATTTCTAGCAGTCTCTGTCTTAAGGACTCTTGGTTACTCTGAAAAGAAAAGATACACAAAATAATCAGCAATCCAAAGCTATTCACATCCGCCAGTACAGATTTAGCCACAGTCAACCAAACATCAATTCAAATAATGATGCTGCCACATCTCTGAAAGGCATCTAGTTGAACACAACTCACAGGGGAGAAATCCATCACGAAAAGAATAAAAGGTGGGGCTTTCTCTATCTCCCCCTTGTTAGCAACTATTTAATATTTATTAAGTCGACTATTTAATATTTATTAAGAGCCAGCGTGGCATAGTGACATAAATGTTCGACTCTGGAAGGCCAGGGCTCAGCCATGGAAAACCACTGGGAGATCTTGAGCAAGTCACACTCTCTCCGACTCAGGGGAAGGCAAGGGCAAACCTCCACTAAATAATAAATCTGTCCAAGAAAACCCAAGGAGAGGCTCGCTTGTAAATTGGATTTCACTTGAAGACACAGAAAAGCAACAAGCACTCACAGCCCTGGTCAGCAACTCCTTTTGCCAGAGGGAGCTGAGCAAGAATGGGAACAGTTGGGCCCCTGGGTTGACTGTGGCCCCAATTCCCATTCCTGTGGCCCTCAGAGCCCTCTGGAACATATTGCAAGCATTTAGAATCCTCAGATTCATTTTCACTTGAAAGTGGTGAGAAATGCCCCAATCACTGCAAAATACAATATCTTTGACATTCTTAAATGAAGCTCTGTAATTACAGGTGATGGTTCTAAAAAAATGTATTATTTCAAAACAATCCCTCCCCCACAACTGAGCACAGCTGGTAATTTCCACATTAATGCTCAGCCACGTTACACTTGGGTGGGTGCGCGACGGGGGTGGGTAAAGCAGATCTTGTGCAGGCAGGTTAAGATATATAAGCTACTGAAAAAAATAAGCCTTAATGTTTTTTTTTCAAAGGTGAAGAATAAAAGAATGGCTACATTGCAATTTATTGATATTGTTCTGCATTGATTTATTAACCCTATTATTGATTTTTCTAACTGTTTATACAATGTCATGTTGTTGAATATTATGTTTATTGTTCATCTGATGTGTTATAAATGCCTTTGGGCACATTCTTGTGGGAAAGTGGAGAATGAATGAACAAACAAGTATCCGACAAAAAGACTTTCATAAATAAGCATGAAGGAGGGTAAAAGCATCAAGGCCCAAGACAGAAATGTCAGATTTAACAAGCAATGTGAATGCTACCAGAGTAAGGCAACGACCAAAGAGAGAAACAGCAAAGTCAGACACAAAGGAGAAACTTAAGCTTCCTCATCTTGGCATGCTCTAATTATTATACTAGAAACCCCACGATTCCCAGCCAGCATATCAATCTGTGGGAACCAGGCTGTGCACAGGACTAAGTTGGAAAGTAAATTTGTTATTTACTGCCAAGTTAGCTTCAGCCTATGGCAACCCAGACATCCATAGTTTTGCTCAGGTCTTGCAAAATCAGGGCAGCTGTGGCTTCCTTGACTTGAGCCTATTTACCTCTAATGTGGTCTTCCGCTTTTCCTACTGCCTTCCACCATACTCAGCAGTATCATCTTTTCTAACAATTCATGTGATTTCACAAAATCTGAAGCTGATTTTAAGAGAGAGAAACAATGGTTGCATCCCATACTTGAAAGGAGCTGTCCAAGGTTCTGAACTTATTTTAGAAACAGGGCTCAGCACTCTGGACGGGTCCTTAGGAGCCTGAGATAAACCCCAGCATGGATTCACGGCATGCTTGGTCTGGAAGCAACCAACCATCCCTGGAGAGCAGGAAGAGAAGACATAACTTTCTAAGCAAAGTTTGACAACTGACAAAAAGACTTTGCTAATGATAAAATCTGAGAAAACAAGCAAAGAATTGAAAGCATCACATAGTTTTCTAGCCTGAGCAAGGTTAAAAAACAAAGACTACTATCACTGCCATCAACAGACAGAAGAATGAAAGGAGTGGGGAAATTAAGCTTAGTTGTTGGACAATTTAGCTTGAAAAGGCTGAGCAAGACAGGCACAAGTAAACAGCAATGGAGCAAGACAAACGACTGACAGAAAGAGGAGGCAAACTGGAAACAGAGAAGAACAACTGGATAGTCTTAGCAGAAATATGTTAGTTTTAGGCACCTTCAGCAGGGTGCTAGCTGAAGAGGAGAAGGTTGGCATCACTATCTGGATACTTGCCACAGCAGTGGCAACATGTCATCATTACAGGACAGCGTTGCCAAGGTGTCAAGAACTCTGGTACTCTTGTTAACTCACTGCTGTTTAATGAGGGATGCAGAAGGGGAGCATGGATTCCAAGACTTCCAGGGATCTACTCTGGCTAGGACTAACCATTAGGTTCAGGCATAAAATCCATGAGTTGAGACAGCGCGGGGGCAGAAGTTTGCAGATCTCTGCAGTACAGGATCTATGCACAACTTGGCTTGTGCAAAACTGAACCCTTTCTACATTTACATTTCATAAATGTACCAAAATGGAAAATTCTATACACTAAGCTATGACAGAAGCATTCTATGTTGCCAAAGCAGTAAAGTAAGATTAGATTTGATACTAAAATAAGTAGAATATATATAACCATTTTTCTCAATATTCCTCCCCCTTCTCCAAGGAGGAATGGGGAAAAATTCCAGCATTTTTCTCCCTGCCTTCCAAATTTCAGGAAATTCTGCCCCTCTGGACTAACGGCTGGGCTATATCAGCAGCTGATCGAGGTTTGTAATTCTGATGCTGCCTGTAAGCCCTCCATAGCAGGAACCATGTTAGTGGAACACTGCCCGAGAATCACTGTCTTTGCTTTACTGCAACTAGTCCAGCAGCACCCGCCCTTTGAGGCTAACCGGGTTTGACGTTCCCTCTTCAGCTTCCTATCTGGATCAGCTGAGGGGAAGGCAGGCTCAAAACAGCTCGCCTGCCTTTATATGGAGTGTGAGTGTTGCCATGGTCTGAAAGAGAACCTCACGGACTGTGCCGCCTGACACGTAGCCCCAGCCCCAGCCAAGCCTTTCCTCACCTTTGGAGCCTCTTGGCTCCTTGGACATTGTGCCCCCACTTTTAAAGGACTATCTAAACCTGGAAAGAGGGCTCCTGCTGTGACATAGGAGGGTCTTTAAAAACATCTGACTACTACTATGATAAAAATTTCATCAGGTGATTAGAAAGGGCCTACCCCTTGAGTTACTCCAGAGAATGTGGACACAGATCTGATTTGGGGGGGGGGCCTTGAACATGCCAGTGCATGCAATCATCTGTTGCTCAAGCGGCAGAGAAGGCATGCTAATCCTCTTATAAGATATTTGGACTGGCAGAGGAAGACAGGAGACAGTCTGTTTCCTTTATCTAATCTCACCCACCTCCCAAGAAAGTGATGTAATTCTTTTCTAGAGAAGCTTTTTGCCTGAAGAGTACTCTGCTGGTTAAGGCTAAAACTGCCAATTCGTCTTGCTCCCCTTTTCCAAGGCTACAATCTGCAAGCAAGGGGATGAGGAAGAGCAGAAGACAAGAGGATTTGTACTGCCACCCCAATCTCCGTTTCTGCCAAAACAGGAAGTCATTCTCTTACCCTGGTTGCGAAGCGCACAGGTTTAGCCAGGTCCTGGGAGCAACACAGGGTGATCTGCAACCTTGAGAGGACCAGCCAATCCAGGCATTGAAAATCTTAAGGAATCCTGTCACCCTTCAACAAGTGAAAATCCAGCAAGGATCCCAAAGCTGCAACATTCTTCCTTGAGGCAAGCTGCCCAAACAAACCAGGACCCACCAACACGGCCTAACCAAGCCCTCTTTGCTAGGATCCACAGACGAGGAGACCACCCTCAGAAACACTGTGGCTATGTCTCAGTGGCCGAGACAAGCAATCCCTTCTCCAAATTAATGTTGTGCTGCAGGATTAATGCGAGCTGCTGATGGAACAGACCAAAAGGAGCAGCCTGACAGATTTGACGGTAGCAAGCAGGAGAAGGCAGCAGCATGAAAGATAAGACCCACGCTTCCAGTATCAGCGCTGAAAAGCCATGGGCCCTGAGGATCTGGTCACTCAGGCACAGCAGACCGAAGACTGTCAGAATTAATAGGAAGAACCTCAGAAGTTTGTTCTCTGAAGGACAGTTGTGTGGCTGCTCTCCCAAAAGCTTTAACCCATGACAAAGAAACTGTTAAGAGAATTATTCCTGGGAAGAATCCACATGGCCACGGCCTAGCGTCTTTCATCCCAAAAGAAGATTAATCAAAACAGAAAGCAGCAAGAACCCCTTGCAAGCTCTTACCCACCAAAGGCACTGCAGCCCTTAGGGAGAGCAGACTGACAAAAGAGGCAGCTGGGAGCAACATCCTGTTGACGACCTCCATGACATCTGGTGATGGATAAATCTGCTCCAGATTTTAGTCTGAACTTTAAAAGAGTTAGCTATCTCAAGTGCCAAGCCCTATCCTTCCAAGAGATTCAGAACCCTAGACAGCACTTCTAATGTTTAGACTAAAACCCAGGATGGATTCACTACCTCCCTGGCAGCCCCTGCCACCTGCCTCTGGTTGCTCTTGTATCTTGGAGGAAAGGTAGCGTACAGATTATATTAAATTAATCAATCTCCAGGAAATGGAGTTCATGGAAGAGGCAGACCTGAGCCTTTTCCTCCAAACTTGGAGCAGGTGACTGAGATGTAAGACGATTCCCAGCCTTCCTTTCCCTCTGGCCCTTGGGGAGGGAAACAGAGATGGTTCAGAGTTGCACATGTGACGGCATCCCACTTTTTCCTCGTATCATCACGTTCCCCCTTTCAGAAAGAGGACTTCTGCCCACCAAACTTGATTTACAGCAAACCCCCCCTCCTTATCTGTGAGGGACACATTCCAAGATCACCCCCCCATAGATACCTGAAACCCTGGAAGGTACCAAACCCTATACAATATAGTATCCTGCAAGGCTAGAGGGCCACATCCAGTGATGCCAGAGCCATGTCCTGTGGTGGTGGTGGTGGAGGAGGAGGAGGGGCAGTCAAAGTGGGAGGCAGGCAGGCAGGCAATGGGGGGTCAGGTGGCAGGCTCCAGCACAGGCCTCCTGGGTGCCATCACCTGGACACTGGTATTTTCTGTTTACTGTTTGCAGACTGCGGGTTACTGAAACCATGGAAAGCAACATCGCAGGTAAAGGTGAGTTCTTATACTTTTTTGAGAACAGAGCAGACTGGGAGAACTGGGATGAAACCACTGCCACCAAGCAATTCCTGCTCCACCTTTCATCAGTCTGCCTCATCTACTGGCCCTTTGGCTGAAGAGCCAACCCGTCTTCCTCCCCACCTCTTTTTTCATGCCAGTGCTGCTGTGACCTAGAGACAGAAGGAAAGGTATGCAGGAAAGCAGGTCAAAAGAGAAATTGAAAGCCACGTGACTTTTTAAAAATAACCACTGCCTTACGTTCAGTACCGAGCAAGGCCTGGGACTTGGCCATCTGTTCACTGCTGATAACAGCCACCGACCGCACTGAGATCCTGGCACAGAAATGCTGCGCACACGCAGATAAGAGGGGCAGCATCTAGCTAAGGGAAGAGGAAATTGCTCGGCGGCTGCCCAGCTATGATCAGTTCAGCGAGTGCAAGAGAATCATCTTATCTGGAATCCTTCCACTATACCTGTTTGAGTCGATCAATGGATTAAACGTGTACAAATGCAGAGAAATGCCTCAAATGCCTCTGCATGAAACACATGGCGTCAGTTTCTGAATAAAGCTTCTGGGAGGTCAGCCCCACTTCCTTCAATGCAACTCCCAAACAAAAGGCAGGGAGACACTGAACTTATCTTAAGTTTTGGCATTCAGTGCAAAACAGATTCTTTTTTTTTTTATTTCTAGGACATAATGTCTCAAGTAAGCAAGCACAGTCATCAGCAAGAAATGACACCAAAATGAAGAAGGTCTCTTCCTCAGCCCCCAAAACTAAGTGTGGAGCCTGAAAGGAAACCTTTGGCCTCCACGATGTAAGGAAGGTCATCTTCCCCTAACAATGGTGGGGAGGGGACGGATGAAAAAACTAAGATTGTGCAAGAATCCATCCTCCTTTCTTGGACTTTCATCCACCAGGATGAAAGTTGGGGAGGGGAGAATTATTCTAACTTTTGCACCCATAGCCAAAACACAATGATTAATCTCAACCTCAGCAGACCCACTGAATCAATTCACAGCAGACCCATGAATTACTGCAGTTAGGGCAATCCATTCCTCTATGATTTATTTATTGGATTAACATCCCATTTTTCTCCCAAACAGGTTTCAAAGTGACTCACCCAATGCTGAATTGCCAAATTCCCCCTGAGTTAACAGGCCCATTGACCTCTGAATTTAGCTGAATATCACACATTCTTCCGCCAAGCAGCTCAGGAAAACATCTCTGGGGAAGACGGGACTTGTTTCGTTCTCACAACAACAACCTTGTAAGATAGGGTTGGCTGAGAAAGCGGGTGGGTGGAGATGGGCCTTAAGATTACCCTGGGGCCTCCCTGGTTTGAACCCAAGTGAGCCTGAAACAAATTCCACACTCTATCCATCACGACGACTTCACAGGGACAGACAGCTCAGTCTGGCTGAATGGAAAAAGAACGACAACCACCACAGCAACAATTTATGCCTCACCATGAAACATGCTGGCAAATTTCTTGGGCTTGTCACAGCCTGTGGATTGGATTTCACGGGTTGTCAGAGCTTAATAGAAAAATCATTACAACTCCACTAGCTGTTTGTACAACTTCCGGCAACAGTCTCAGGCCATCCCATAGCCAGCAAGGCAAACAAACAGGAACTACAGACTACTGATGCACCCTTCATCTTGGCTAATATGGAGCAACCAAGAATGCCAATATTGAAATTACATGGCCAATGCTCCCGGCTTCAAGACAGTGGCTTCACATCTTAGGTTCTAGCTCATGGGACAATGCTGCACATCCTTAAGCTTCCCAACCAAACCTCTAAATCTCAAGGGGTACTTTGCCTCCTGGAGTATTTTTAGCATTGCCCACAAAGCCACAGGTTGTGCCATTTAGATTTCATTTCTTCTAATAACTTTTGCCTCGTAAGTGTACAGAAAACCAGCAACTGGCAAGAAAGAACTAGACCGCATCTGTGAGCTTTGTTAATGTCAGATAAAAGGCCAGCATCAGCTTCCATGATTTCAAATTGGTTCTCCATGTGGTTGTTTACATTAGTCACTCTTGTTCTCACAGGCATGGAACGCTCATAAAAAGACAACATGCACCTAGATTCTGGAAAAACAGAAGTTGCCACTAAGCCCTGTGATTACTACCAAGCTAATTACTATTTTGGAGCTCCTCTGTGAGTTGGAAATCAAACCAAAATTACTTACCAATGTGCTTATGGGTGAGAACTAGATTAGGAGACAAGACATATCCTGGCCTGAATTCAATTGTTAATCCTAATAAAGTAGGGCCATTGAATCAGTGAGGTTTACCTGTGTGTTGACTTCCTGTTCCTCAGATTGGGACTCTCCAATAAGATTCTAGCCCTTGTTTCAACATTCAAGATGGAGAAATGTGGTAGATGTCTATGAGATATGGAGGGTGTGGGCATGTGGGAACTTGATCCTGCATTTCTGGGTTAAGATTGTCAGATGACAGTCTTTTTAGAAAAGAGCAGTCTTTCTCAAGGGCCTAAGTAACCTGATGGCACCAGATCTCACCTGATCTTGGAAATTAAGCAGGGTCAGCCCTGGTTAGGTCTTGGATAGGAGACACAAAGGCATCCCAGGTGCTGTAGGTGATATTTCAGAGGAAGGAACTGGCAAAACCACCTCTGAGGATCCCTGGCCTAATAAAACCCAAGTTGACAGGTGACTTGAAGGTGTGTGCATGTGTGTGCACATGTACGCACACACACAGAGAGAGAGTCTCCGTCTGCCTTCAACAAAATGTGTTCTTTCAAAGATCAATTATCCAGATGTTTTATCCTAAAAATTAAACAGGCCATGTAATGCTCAGAAATACATCCCCGACTAGATTCCCAGCAATCTGCCCCTACCTGAAAGCCATTTGTTTGGTGTTGGTTTTCCTGAGTGACATATTCAAAATCTAGCAAATGAAGCACTGAAAACCCTTTATTAGTAGTTAAGATAGCCACCTCTGTGCTCCCAGGGCCAGGCAGACAATCTCACTGCTGGGTGTGTTGTTACAAAATCTCCGTTATTTCCCTCTTCCCTGTTAAGTTACCTTAACAAGCTGCAACGCTGGCCTGATCCAGTTCAGAAAAGCTCTACTTCTTCAAGGTATGTGAGAGCTGGGAAATTCTGAATCCATGCACAAATTTGGAAAACACAACACCAGTCAAGACACTCAGGGCTTCAGTGCAAGAGAAGGAAGCTAGTGGAACAATTGTCCTGTTTCCCCAGGATCCTGAGAACTATAGTGCTACAAGGCAACTGGGGATGTCTGTCAGAGAACTTACCACACCCCAGTTTGCAAGGTGAAAAAATCCCACACCTTTCCAACATCGGCTGGGTACTTCCAAGGAATGCCAGGAAGGGTGCTCATTAGGTTCACGGAGCCAGTAACCCCACATGTGCTATCAGCTCCAGGAGTCCTTCAAGGCCAAAGTGAGCCACCTGGCTAATTAGGCTAATCATTTTCTGCTGGCTTCCCAGCTTTATCTTGCAATTGGATAACAGTAGACAAAGGGCAGAGCAGGAGATGTGATGCCACCCACTGTCTCAGCAGTATCAATGCTGTCATGTGCTGTTTGCTTGGCTGTTCACACCTCTTTTAGTGGCAATCCCAGGCATCAGTATGCTTTAGGAAAGGGTAGCTATCCCTTTGTCACCTTCTTTCTGAATGCACTGCTTTAAACTGCTCTGTGTTTTCCTTTCATACTGTAACAAACCACCTGCTTTCATATATTCATAGAATCCTAGAATCCAAGAGTTGAGAGAGACCCCAAGGGCCATCCAGTCCAACCCCCTTCTGCCATGCAGGAAGACACGATCAAAGCCCTTCCTTGGAGAGATGGCAATCCAGCCTCTCTTTAAAAACCTCCAAAGAAGGAGAAGATGCCAGCACACTCCATGGAGGCAGCAGCGCATTCTACTGTCAAAATGCTCTTACCATCAGGATGTTCTTCCTAAATTTTAGGTGGAATTTCTTTTCCTGTAGTTTGAAGCCATTGCTCCATCATGTCCTAGTCTCTGGAGCAGCAGAAAATAGGCTTGTTCCATCTTCCATATGACATCCTTTCAAATACTTAAACCTGGCTGTCATGTCACCTCTTAACCTTCTCTTCTCTAGGCTAAACATACCTAGCTCCGATGTAAAGTCCAAGGCTTTCACGGCCGGAATCCATAGGTTGTTGTGGGTTTTCCGGGTTTTGAGGCCATGTTCTGTTACTATTTTCTCCTGACATTTTGCCCGCGTCTGTGGCTGGCATCTTCAGAGGATCTGGTGGCATGGAAGTGAGACAGAGTAGATGTACTTGTGTCATCCTTGGGTGGGAGGAAACAATTTGCATATGTTCCAGTTGGCCTGTGTGATGGCCTATTGTTAAATGGGATATCCCCCAGGGTTGTACTGTTAGTCAGGGGATATGCATAACAGTGCGCTAAGTACATTAGCAACCCATTGCACTGCTCCCCAGAGAGGAACTTCCAGAGTCTGGGTGGTGTTCATTGGCATGTTTTTGAGTCTTGATTTTAGTGTTCTTCAGTACTGGTAGTCACATTTTGTTTACTCCCAAGTTTCTTCTTTCCCGTTAAAATTGTCCAGGTGTTTATGGATTTCAATGGCTCTCTGTGCAGTCTGACATAGTAGTTGTCAGAATGGTCCAGAGTTTCTGTGCTTTCAAATAGCATTCTGTGTCCAGGTTGGTTTATAACATGTTCTGCTACTGCTGATTTTTCTGGCTGGATCAGTCTGCAGTGTCTTTCATGTTCTTTGATTCGTGTTTGGACACTGCGTTTTGTAGTCCCTATGTAGACCTGCCCACAGCTGCACAGGGACTGAGGAGCGGGGCAGGGCTGCAGAGCACTTTCTCCCAGGGAGGGTGGAGTGCTGGGGCTGCTCTATGAACCATATTTCCTCAGCAGAGACTTCCAGTGTCTGCCCTCTCTGGTGCAATTACTGTGTTGGTGGGTGCCTTTGTTCAGAGGGGGGTTGCCTTTGCCTTCCTCTGAAGTTGAGAGAAGAAGGCAGCATGGCTGAGTGAGGATTCAAACCTGTGTCTTAGGCCAACACTCAAGCCATTGTGCCATGCTGGCTCTCTCTTTTTAAAAAAAAAAAAAAGAACAACTTGATTCAGAGAGGGTTTGTCACCATTGCCTTCCTCTGAGGCTGAGAGAGTGTGACTTGCCCAGCGTTATCCAGGGGGTTACCATGGATGAGTGGGGATTCAAACCCTGGTCTCCTGACATCCTAGGTGAATGCTCAAGCCGCTACACCACAGAGGTTCTCTCAACCGACTGTATCCACTGCAAAGTTGCCTAAGCGGCCTGCTGTTGTAATTGTTGGTGCTTCCTCACCCTTCATTAGCAATCCTTAATCACAAATTAGAAACTGCTGACTCCCCCATCATCTTCCAATAAACAGAATAAATGGCTGGCAACAGCATTTGCACAGATGTGACAGGACTACCTCAGCATTTCCCCCCATCAGCCTTTGGGTAGTTACAATTCCACTGGGGAACCCTTGTTTCCCTGGAGCTCAGACCCATTCTGCCCTGCAAAAATGGTCAGGAACACTTCCTTAAGTCATCTGTTCCTGGGGGTCTTTTGCAACACCCAGAAAATCGCAGGAAGCTCCAAGAAGGCAGCAAGCCTCGCAGCAGACTGCAAAGCAAATTGACAGAAATAAAGAAATTGTGAGGACGGGTTAGTATTAAGCCTGCTGTGCTGAACAGTAAAGCCAGCTAAAGGTTGGAGAACCATTAAGGGTGGCATCCAAAGGAATTTGGAGGTTTTATTTTCTCCTGAAAGTACCCCTTACATCTATCCCCACTTGCAGAAGAAAGACAGCCACACCTAAAGCGTGCTTCCCGCCTCCCTACGTGTTTACGTGCCTTTAAGCTGCCTGTTGACCTATGAGAACCCTAGGAATTTCCTAGTGTTTTCTTAGGCAATAATTTTCAGAGGCAGTTTCACTGGTTCCTATCTCTGAAATACAGCTACAGCAGCTGGTACTCCTTGGTGGTCTCCCATCCAAGGGCTAACACTGCCACAGTGGCAGTGAGTCCCACAGTTGAACTGTACACTGAAAAAGTACAGTTGGTCCTCCACATTTGCTGGTTTTCCTGTCGCAGATTTGATGATTAATTTTTAGATTTGATTAATATGGTCTCCCTAGGAATCTCTAGAACCTCCAGTGCAGTTCTATGGTCAACTTCTGCCAGATGTTGACCACACAGCCATACTGGAAGACCAAGAGTGTTCCAGAGGGAGCACTTCTCTAGGAATCTCTAGGTCTCCCAGCATGATTCTATACTCAACTTCCCCCAGGGAATGTTGAGTAGCAGGCTAAGACTCTGCACATGATGGCATCTCCTGCTCTTCAAGTTCCCACACCAGCTGTCAGGACGATGCAAGCAGGGAATCTGAGATGCATATGAGGAAGGGTGTGTTTAGTGACAACAGGGGCAAGTTTGCATTCCGGACCATCGCTCTATGGAAAAACCATCCGGGGGTAGGTGCAGCTTCTGTCCTAGTGTTGGAGTCCAAGAGGAATCTGCCCCATTGGCATTTGACTCTCCGCTGTGTCTATGCAAAGCACCAGAGACTGTCTTGAATGGCAGTCGGCAGACCTCGGCAGAGAGCCATCCAAAGTCTTGGTTACGACGTGGAGACTCATCTCCTCCTTTGTTTGTGGATGGTAATACATACTTTTCAGCACCCTTTCTTGGTTAGAATGCGGTCGCCTAAAGCGCACCCACTCTCTGCCTTGAAGAGGGCAAGCCGAACGATGGAGCACCCTTTCAGACTGGCTCCTGCAGTTGTGCTGGCAGATGCTTGGGAACTGCTGCTGAGTGAATGCTATTCAGTAAATGTTCAGCAGTATTTCCGTCAGTAAATCAGTTGCTTTTATGCCCAAGGAACCTAACAATGGAAGAGGAAGCTGTGATCTAAGCAGACATTCATCACTAGTGCCTTTCTTTTGTCAACAGCATCTCCACGTTCATTTTCCCCAAGTGGCCCTTGAAACCATGCTCTGCAGGGAAGAGTCATCACCTGTCCCCACTGTTGACAGACCTCAACAGCAGGGACAGGAGATGGTTCTTGTTGACAGATCTCTGGATCTCTGGATCTGGTGCTGAGTGATGTCAAAACCCTTCCAAATTCTGCAGCTGGTGTTTGGAAAGCTGCTGCTGGACATCCTGAAAACCTGCCTCTCTTCTTGAAAACAAAGAAACTTGAGTCTCTAATCCCAATGACAGTGAAATGCTTGACAACATAAGCAGTGGCTCACCAAGATCCAGAACATAAGGGAGAGGATTTGGAGTTCTAGAGGCGAAGTGGTATTTCTCAGTACTTTGGAGAGGTCTGGGATGCCCCAGTGTGTAGGCAGTCCACGGCTTGCTCTATGGACGTATGCAGCCTCACCACTGCTTCCAGTCTGTGGCCATCCCCAACATACAAGGGACAGCACTTCAGAAAGACTTGGGAACCTCCCAAACAACCACTGTTCTTGATGCCTTCTGTCTGCTAAATAATCCAAAATGATATTTTGTTTTGCAAGGGGAGCTTGCCTCCATCATGCTTGGTGCATCTTGTCTGTTTACCTTTTTAATTGGTTCCTCCCTATTGGGAAACACCTCCCATGCCACCTCCACACCAGATTGCACACTTCCATCTCTGCATCTCCCGTTTGCTTTCTCCATGCTTACTTAGTCGAGCTGTACTTAGCTTTTTTTCCCCCTTAATTTAGACCCTTGTTCCAATGGTATGCATGAGCAAGCCAAGAGTATTCTTAACATGGTAATATCCCTAGAATGTACTGTGGGTGAGGTGTTTCTTGACTGACAATTGTGCAAGGAGTTGATTACTTCTTATTTAGAGATCCCACAGATTTCTCAAACAGAGCCTTTTGGTGTTGCACCACCGGGAATGTCAAGTTGGAACAAAATGCATCAAAAATCCCACATATCAGTCTTTAAAACAAAAAAGCAAACAAACCAAAAAAAAACCAAAAAACCCTGAAGACTGACCACAAAAGCACAGTGACAAGCACAAAAACTAACACGCCATTTACAGGGGTCTAAACAAGCAGCAAATTTCATGAGTTTAAATTACCATCAGTCCCAGAAAGCTGAAAATCTTGACAAATATAGATACTCCAGCAAGATCTTAGACATCAACAGATACCTTGTGAGCAGCAGATGAACCTCTCTAAGGGAAAATTTCATAACTGAGGGACCACTTTAAAAAAGGCCCTCATCTAGAACAGAGATGCAAAGGCCGGGGGAGACCTTTCCTGGGTCAAAGCAGGAAACAAAATGATATTTAGAAGGTCATACCAATCCTTTATATGAATTACTATTTTTGTTTCTTCTGGAGAAGATTCCAGTGCATTGGTGAACTGGAATGAACTTGTATTTGTTGAGCAGCCAAGTCGGAACGGGAGGGATGCTACATTTGGGATTCAGAAGGAGGCTTCACCCTGCAGTCATGTTTTATCAACAGCAATGCTCTTGGGTCTTTTACTTTCTGTGGGTATCAGATTTGAGTAAACAGCTAACCAAATGAAATCAGCCACCAGTGAGATATTCCACTATTCCTCTTCCAAATGACCACACAGACACTGCAGCTGATCCTTCCCTGGATTGGGGCGATGTCTGGATGAAGACCAATGGAGACCTTGAGGTCCCTAAGTAGGCTACATCTTCTAAATAAAATATCTTGCCTAAGCTTGTCTCCTCAATGAAATGACATTAGATGAAGCCATATGCCC
Organism: Iguana delicatissima; assembly: GCA_948472985.1. Lineage (NCBI taxonomy): Eukaryota > Metazoa > Chordata > Lepidosauria > Squamata > Iguanidae > Iguana > Iguana delicatissima. The sequence continues at coordinate 204,388 of CAOKZL010001770.1, read as the reverse complement.
TGGAAGAGAACAGTACCTTCTATCCCCCTCCCTGCTCCACTGTGTGACCCTGTAAGTAACAGAGATGGGGCAGGAGCAGAGGAGAGCTTTGTTGAAAAGGATGGCTACAGCTTTTGCAAGGTTGGATGTAGCTGGGGAGATGGAAGCTAAGCTAGAGACACTCCAACAAGGAAAAGATGAGCAAGACAAATGCATTCTAATGCCAAACAACCTCTCAATCATAGCCAATAACCCCGGGAGAAGGACTAAGCAGGACAAACTGACTAGGAACTTCTTTGGATTCAAGGGTCTAACATTTCTGTCCTTTATCTTGAGCACTCAGAAGAGGGTTGGCTATTGATTTCAGCAAGCCTAATGCTATTTACTTCCACCATTTTACAGCCCTGGTGGGGAAAAGGAGAGGGGCCAAAATTCTGTCCTTACTCATTCAGTCCAGAAACAGCACACCACTGAGCTATTTTTATCTCTGGCTATGCATGCACTTTTCTCCCTGCCTATCTAGATCTTGACGTGCATGTTTTTGCATAACTGGATCATCAACACAGCACACAAACACATCACAAAAGACCCAGGAACTTTGCATTAATAAAGCACTGACACCGTGGAAAATCAGCAGCTGCCATAATCCAATCTGATGAGCAAAATGGAAGGAGAATTCTGCCAATCTACTGCTGCTGCATACCTCAGCATTTTGAAGCAACACAACAGGCAAAACCTGGTCCTCTCTACCTAGAACTCTCCTGCGCTCTCACACACTCTCTCAATCTCTCTCTCTCTCTCTCTCTCTCTACACACACACACACACACTTACAATAAGGATGTTTAGAGCAGAAGCTTCTCCTTCTTCTCTGTAGTACCGTAAGAGTCAGATGGTCAAACTGCCTAATGTAGTAGAAACTGCCTGAGCCCATCCCAACTACAGGCGCTTCAACAGCCAGCCCCCTCAAGGCTCTGACATGCTTGCCCTACCAGGATTTCTCTCTGCCTGTTTCCAGTGGTGTGAGCAGAATAACTGTAGTCTCATCGGAACTAAATCCCAAGCCCCACATGAATCTGGAGCAAAAGTTTTCTGAATACCCATCCTGATTAGTGGGGAAATCATTTGCGCATAGAAAGGAATTGGTGAGGAAGAAGATAATGAGACAACAGGCTGGAGGGCAAAGGTTAGAGAGATAAGAGTGACCCAGAGGATGTCAAGCCTAAATGAGAAACTGTCTGGCTCCCCGCAAGGGCGAACACCACCTCTGCAAGGAAAAGAGGCGGGCCTAGCCACTTCTCACTGCAAGGAGTTACCTTGACTAAAAAGATGCTGCCAATGTGGCAGGCAGAGATGTAGGATTGGTTTTCCAGGACTAGGACAAGAAGATGGTGTCCTGAGACTAATACCCACCAGTGGTCCACTGTGGGATGAGCCCTCTTCCCCCCAGACTATGGGCTGCCACTTCTGATATCCATGGCACAACCTGCCTGAAGTTCCTCTCCCAACCAGCAGCCCAGCAATGCTAGGAGTGAGGAAACAACATGGGAAGGGCACCCAGGCCACCCCTCCCATAATAGAGCTAGAGCTTGGGCTTGGGCTTGGGCAGCCAGGAGTTCAAGAAATTGGCAGCTTGGAACTAGCCATAGCCTTCTTCCTCCCACTGTACTTCCACTCCCCTAGCCACGTACTGATGGCACAGGCAGCTCCAAGATGACTGCACTGTTCTGATGCCCTGTTCATCCTCTGCCACCTCTGAGTTCTGGTTTTCCCTGCTAGTGATCCACCTCTGGCATACGGACGTCAGCAGAGCAACAGAGTCTTGGAAGCAGAGGGCTTTTGTTTCAGCAGGGTGGTAAACATGTTCAGGGTTTTTAGTCCAAAGTGTGAAGGAGCTTGCCAAAGTGCTGAAGCCTACACCCTAAATTAGGTACTACTCTTCGAAAGTTCAGACTAAAGCCCTAAACAGATGCTCTGCCCCACCAGCATGGAAGCTGCCAGTCATCCCTGACTTTCATGCACTAACTCCATCCAAGAAGACCAGCCTCATCTTGGGCCCCCACCCCAAGCAAGGCTGCAACCCCACAGTCCCAAGAAGAGGCCACTTATGATGGACCAGACGGTCCACGCCCAGGCTGGAAAAGAAGGCGCCCCCTACTCACATTGATCATAGCATTGGAGGTGATCCGGAAGAGGGTGGCGCGCTCATTGACCGCTTTGATCTTCTCCCCGCTCTCGGCGGGCAGCTTCAGGTTCTCCAGCTCACTCAGGGAGCGTTGCAGGGCTGCCCCGTGCTTTGCAATGAGGTCGTTGCAGGTGCTGAGATCCTCCAGCTTATTGGAGAGGATTTTCAGCGTGCTGTGCAGTTCACTCTTCTCAGACTGCGAGGCCGGCTCCTCATCACCCGAGTCATCTGGAGAGGGGAAGAGCGGAAGGGAAAGGAGGGCGGGTGGACGGGCAGGAGGAAAGACAAAATGGTTCCCATGGTTACTAGCCAGACTGCACTAAAAACACAGCCCAGTGCATCTGTGTCTGTGTCTGTGTGCATGGGGCGGGAAAGGAAGCAAGACCTCAAGTTTACACCAAGGGCCTGATTCTCAGCCCTTCTGGAGTTCAAGAGATGCTGCCCAAAGAAGCTGCTCAGTTCTGTCCTGGGTAATTCATTCCTTTCACACTACGTTCATGCCGGGTTCCCCTCCAGCCCCCCAGCCCCCCACTGCTCTTTGATACCTTAACCCTATTGTACTTTGCTAGGAGAAGGGCATCTACTCAATTCCAGTGGAACATCCTTCCAGGCAAGGACTTTTAGGAGAACAGACAAATGGCACCTTACAATAAAAGGCACGTTAAACCCAATTCAACTGTTGTGAAGGCTTCCTAACATGTGATAATTTAAGACATTGCAAAGTGGCTTACAACTATAAAATCTAGATGATACACTAAAATCAAGTCATAAAAGAGTAAAACAACAACTGGGCAATAAAAACAGAAAAGGTGTCATTAAAACCACCATGGGATAATGATTAGGATAGTGACTGAGAAAATGCCTGGGGTAAGAAACATACACATTTGGTCTCTGTGAAAGCCCATGTCTCCCAATATGAGGCTGCCTGAGTTGCACGACCTTCACAGGAGGCCTTCCTCTCCATCCCAGCCCCCTCCCCACAGGCTCACTGCGGGGAAACATAGGAGACAGAGCCTTCTCAGTGGTTGCCCTGGGCTATGGAACTGCGTCCCAGGAGAGGCTTAGTGGGCTTCCTCTGCGCTCTCTTTTCCCTGCAGAAAAAGATCTTCTTATTTAAACAGGTCTTCAGACCATAACCAGTTGGGATGAAAGGATCAAAGTTCGACATAATGCAAGTTCCAATGTGCATGCTCATCCAAGTTAAAACAAAAACAAAAAACAAACCAAAGCACCACATCTCCCTTTTGTAACCACATCTCCCTTTTGTCACTTATTAGTCGCTTAGGAAAAAAAAAATCTCCGCATTAAGAAACACAGAAATGAATGCTTTTGCTTCTGTCCCTAGCCAGCGCCAAAATCCCACTTCCTGACTGAGCATCTCACTTGGAGCTATCCCAATCATCAGCCGGCAACAGGAATTTTCTGGACTGGAACCAAATGTTGCAAGCCATGGAACCATGCCAGCTTTTGCCAACCATGGAATCTGGAGAACAAATTCACCAGCAGAGCACATCCCAAGTCTGGTCCTTGGCCCTCTGAGGGCTGCTGCATTACAGCAGACAACCCTGGGCTACAGGGCTCAATCATTTTAAACATACAGCAGGTTTTATCTCCTCCTTCTTTTAGAACATTAAATGTTTTCCTCCTAGAACAGCCTCCCACAACTCTTATGTCCTCCAGAAAGGTTGGACTGCAGGTTCTTTTATCCCTCACAGGTCAGACTGGCTGTACATTGCAGGGCCACTGGGTTGGAGGAGCTTCCCAGAAACAAGCACACTGAAGGAAGGTTGAACACAAGGGAGTTTATTCTCCTCTAGCTAATCCTTCTGTTCTAGCTAGGGAAACAACCATGGTGGAAGAATATGATCAGTAAGCTAGCAAACAAGAGATAGTCAGCAGGCCAGAGAAGCTCGCCCTCCCTTGCATCTTTAACAGGAATTACTCTTGTTCCCAAGCCACCTTCATTTTTTTTTAAAATTTGAAGTCTGGCAATGCTTATAACTTCCAAAAGCAGCCCTCCTTTCTTTGGAATGAGGTTCAGCTATCATTCCACAAGGGCATATTGATTTTCTTCTGGCTCTAGGACTGAATAAAGAAATGGCAAAAGAGAGTGACCCTGGATTTCATAACAGCTCAGTAATGTCGGGAACCCAGGAAGGCTCCAGAACAATAAGGATAAGCGGGCAACAACCTCTGAGGGACTAATGGGTGCTCGAGGTAGCCGCACCAAAGGTTGGGGGACCTTTCTTAACATGGGCAGGCTGAGCTGAGGAAGCAAAAGAAGGGCCCACAAGGCCAAAATATTCTGACCAGAAGCAGGGGATTTTCTTGAGGACATCAAGGGCACAAACAGAAGGCTTGGTAGGTGTGGGGTCATATAAATGGGGGGGACATTTGATCCCTGGGGGCCACAATAACAGCTCTGGGACCACATGGGGCCCACAGGCTCCAGGTGGAACAGAAGACAGATTCAACAGAGTGGGCTTCAAAGTTTCATCCAGGGGGCTGGATGGGAGTGGCTCACTCTTCCCAGACGCAGGAAACAGAGCATTGCTCACCAAGCCTGTCAGGTGAGTGCAGAGATCTGTAAGACCATGCAAGTACACATTAAGAACAATACGAAGCCAAGCGTCAGCCCATCTCTGTGCCCAGCAGTCACTGAGGCATATGCCAGTGTTCAGAAGTAATTACAGCCAGAAGGTGAGGTGGCTTATGACTGGAGAGGAAGAGAGTGAACGAGAGAGAGAGAGACCAATCCTGGTCTGCGCAGCCACAGAGCATGCATGTATGTGCATATATATATATATATAAAAACCTTGGTAAAAGTAAATCATCAGACAAAGGCTCTAGGAATGCAGCTGGTCCGAGGACATGCAAGGAGCTAAGCTCCAACTCTGCCTGCATGACAATCAGTGGTGCCCAGGGCAAGATGATGCCTCCAGAAAGGAGCACAGTGGCTACAGAGAGGAGGAGCTTGAAAGAGTTGTGGCTGACAAGAAAGAAGGATAAAAAGACAAGGAGAACAGAGGCTCCAGTGCTCCCTGACCTGGCAGCAACTGATCAGCCATCGAATCTGCTGAATTCGAATCAGCCTTCGAATTTCTGCTGAAGAAGAAATTTCCAAGTCAATTCTTTTTGAAGAAGAACTGAAATTAAACTCTATCCTCAATGCGACCTAACACAGTTTCACTTTTGGTGGTCCAAAAGTGGACCTCAGAGAATCACACCATGAATGCATACAAGTGGGAAAGCTGTGATGGAATACAAAGCTTCATCAAATTTTTCAAGAGAAAGCTGTAAGTCAGCAACTAGAATCCAACTGAAAATGGTTTAATCGGATGAGCTACTGTAACTTCACAAGCCCTTCTCTCTCTCTGTCTCTCTCTCTCTCCCTCTCTCCCCTGCTTGCTTGCTAGCTATAAAGTCTGGAAAAGTGTCCTTGGCTCAGTAGAAATCCAAGTGTTTGAAAGGAGCAAAGTTAAAACAGAACCATAGATCCACAAGGACCTCTGCACACAAGATGTGTGCACATTGATGAGATAAAGGCACCCACATGAGAAGGAAACGAAAGCAGCTGCCAGAGAAGGAAGATGGAGAAGACAGTGCAGACTGGGGGAAAGGTAAGGAACAGCTGTTTTGAAAAAGGTCCAATTAAGATGATATACATTCCTCTCGCAAAGATGGCCTGCCATTTCCTGTGCTCTAGTGCCAACAAAGGTGGCAAAAGGGAGAATAAATGAGAACGGCATTGCCTACTGGGCAAGGATAGCAATGAATTGCTCAGGGAGCGCAGTGGGCTCCTCCTCTGCAGCCTCATGCTCTCCCAGTCATTCTGGAAGAGGGAAATAACAAGTATAGACCAGGAGGAAACCTGCCTTTTCATCAGGTATAGGGTGAACTTGCTTAATCCTGCCAAAAAATTCCATGTACCCCTAGCTACTAGAGTCACATACCTCATGCTCTGGTGTCTGCAAGATCAGCAAAAGAAATTCTTTCTGGTTTCTGTGGCTGGCCACATGGATTTGCACTGCATTGCTCAATGGCTTGCTTAACACTTTCATGCAAATAGAAGGAATCCCAAATCTCACACTCCATTTCCATTGGCTGAACATGTTGATCTAAATAGACAGGACAGACAGATGGGAAGCAAAAAGCAGAGCTAAAGAGTAGCAGTCTGGGCCTGTCCTCTCAACCTACCTCAAACCCTGCTTTGGATCTCCCTGCTATCCTTCCATAAGTAGGCGGTGACCTCCTTGTTTTGGCAGGCCTCCAAGGGCCTTTCAGAATAGATCTCTTTTTAATGGTCATGGTTCTATTTCTAAGGAGAGTTTAATTATATTTTTGACTTTTGTAGGATGTCAACTTTTTTAGCCTATCTGTTTTTAACCTTTAACTTTTTAACCTTTGAGTTCTGAACTGGGAAAAACAATGGATGTGACAGCAATGGTGATAAACATTTGGTAGAATTTCCACATGCACTGGGAAAATATAAATGTGTAAATGCATCAGTGAAGAATAAAAAATGACAGGGAACCCTGAATGAGAGTCAACACAGTGTCAAACACAGAGTCGTTGGCAAGGATCCACCAATCCAGAGCTCTTTGTTTTACCATCTCCTGCCAGCAAGTTTAAATGGAAGACAAAAGGGGTTGTTGTTGTCATTGTGCTGCATTCAAGACACACTTGACCCACACTCCTCATGCACAATGCAGCCAAAATACCTTCCTGCCATTCCATCAGCTTCCGTGCTCTGTATAATGGTCAAACATGTTCCTGTTCGGATCAGCAAGATACCATGAATGAAACAGATGCTGTCAAATTGACTGTTCCAAGTCAAGGCGGCTATTTTTAGACTCATGATGTTACTTAATCTCTTGTGTACAACAGACCACCAGCTACCCACTCTAAGCTTCTTTGAGGTACCTCCCCAACCTGGTATCTTAGAAGCACCACTCAATACATCTCAGTTTAGGAAACAGTGGGGCAGGCACAAGGCAGAATGCTAAGGAAAGGGCTGCCAACGCACCATACCTTCTTATCTTGGAGTCTGGATTGTTAGGGCCATGCAAAAGAGAACATTGTTTGCTTCCTTGCTAGGTTGAATAATCCAACATCAATTCCCCTGGCAGCTTCAAGACTTCCAATTCATCCACCCTGCAGCAAAAGGGAACAATCCCGTTTTCTTGCTGTGTTTTTGAACACCTAATAACCCCACTCAGTAAACAGTGTGAAGGTTGTTTTCAATGAATCTCTCTCCCCACTCACTTGACATTTTGCACATTATGGCCTCCATTATATACAGCAAACACTTAATAAGAGGGTTACAATGACATTTAGGCAGCTGCTATGGTGACAGGAGGCAAGCAGGGCCCTGGCCCTCAATGAAATTCTGAGCACTTAACCTGGCCCAGTCACACAGTTGGCCACTGCTGGCCCATCCCTCACCAGTTGAACAGCAGCAGTCAAACAGTCTGGAAGTGGATAGGGATTTTCAACAAATGGGAGCAGCTCTTTTGGCCTTGGTACCATTTGCAGTCCCAACCGGAAAAGACCCCTGGAGCCAGCTGTTGAATGGTGAGTCAACACTTCTACAAACACTGCCGATTCCAACAGCATGCGGGCCATCATCTCTCAACTTTTCTTCACTTTTCTATTAGACAGGGAAATGAACAAGCCTGAGACATTTATCAAAAAATGAAGTTTTCACATTGCTTTTTTGGTATTATTTTAATAGCTATAAATACTAAATGGAAACCTGCATTCATTTTTAATAGTCCACTTTTCTTGTGCATATAGTTAAGACAGACGCCTTCTAGTAATGGAATCCACAAATAAAAGCAGAGGTGGCAATTCTTTCAGTTACAGAGACTTATGGCTTAATGAAACTGACAAACAGGGTGGAACACAATCAGCAGCAATGAAATTAAACCACTTTGTGCTATTAACCCACAGTTAGCAGTGATTGTCCCCCCCGCCTTCTTCTTCCTCAGAGCTAAGACATCCATAAAGCCGTTCACGCTGAGACAAAAAAATAGAAAGCAAACTCTCATGGATGGCATAAGACAGCTCTTCAAGTCAGCACTTTGACACACAAGAGAATTCAGAGATATTGTGGGCAGCTCAGCAGAAAGTGCAGAAGTGGCCGCAGCCCTGGCCCTGGCCCTGGCCCTGGCCCAGGTGAGGCCCAGATCTTGCAGACAGGGGCAGAGGCAAAGGACTCTGCTAACCAATTTTTCCAACGCCTTGCTTGGGTTGGAAGCCAAAGGCGTTCTGTCAGGCTGTGTTAGCATAGCTTGGGAAAGTCCCTTTTTGGACTATGGATCCCAGAATCCCCCAGGCAATGGCCACAGAACTCTGCCGAGTTTTTGCTCTTTTCTCCAGAGCTGCAATGTGGGGAGGAAAATTTTCTGTTTCTTTTAAAAAAGAAAACTGTTTCATAAAATCCATATTTTGAAGGACATGAATGAACATCAAGACAATATTAGGCAGCCTTGTTGAGCTCAAAGTTGTCTTTGGGCCCCTTCATGCTACACAGGTATGGAGCGCTGCCACAGCAACATCCGACAGAATCCTGGGAATGGTAGTTTAGGAAGGAGCACTCTGAATGTTCAGCCAAAGGGCCAGAGCACCCTTTCACCCATCCAATGCCCGGGGAAAGGGAAAGGGAAGAGGGGACGAAGGCTCCTCTCCCATTGACCTGTCCAGTCAGGCCCCAGAAGGGCACTGATGGCTGATACTGGCTGCCTCACTGCCCTACTTGTGGGCCCCAGTATTAAGATTGAAGGAGAAGGATCTGGCAAAAGGGGAATTCACCGTTCTCACAGGGAAAAAGGGACAACAGGGAATCAAGCTCCCTGTATTCCCAAGGTCGGCTGAGGACAATCACACGCATCAGCTGTTTGCTGGAGCTGGGCTGGAGCAGGAGAGGCAAAGCATCTGTAGCCAGGAAACAGACCTTGGCTTTCCGCTGCCTCCTCCCTGGATTAGTGAGACACCACGATGGCGGCGCCGGAAGCAGCCAAAGAGGCCTGGCAAGCCAAGGGGGGCAACTTAGGACACCTCTTAGAGTTGGATCTGCAGTAGTATTTCACAATATAATCTGGGATGAGAACTCTACTACTTAAAAAAAAAAAAATTGACAGTGGGGAAAATCCAACTGTAGCCCCAACTAGAGTAGCCCCACTGAAATGAATGGAGTGCATTCGCTATGTAGGGAGTGTGTGTGTGTGCACGCATGCACGCACACACACACCTCACAGCAATATTCAACAGAGCTACTCTAGTTGAAGCACCAGTGCGGTGTTGTAGTTTGGATGTTGGATTCAGACCCTGAGAGACCAGGGTTGAAACAGTCATTTGGTCAGAGAAACCCAGTGGGTGACTTTGGGCAAGTCAGCTTCAGGGGATGGCAAGGGCAAAACCTCCCTGAGCTCTGGTTTCCCAGAGTCCAACATTCAAACCAGTACACCAGGCTGGTTCTGAAAAATAGTGGGGGGTGTTCTCATGAGGTTGCCATGGCCTTCCTTTGAGACTGACAGTGTGTGACTTTGCCCAGAATCACCACACAATTTTCAATGGCCCAGCAGTTATTCAAACCCTGGTCTTCTGAAGTCTTATTCCAACACTAAAACCACGATGCTGTTCTGACTCCAGCAATATGCTCTAGTGTAACGTTCGCTCTCCCTCCCCCAGTACTGAGACAGCTGTGTTAGTTCCAGCTCTACCTTCTGGCTGGGCTGTCCCTTATCCCTCGGACAAATCAGTTTCCAGTATGGATTCCCCAGAACCAAAGGTCATAGGGGGAAGGAGCTCAGGTAACATGGCAAAGCAGAAACCGGAGCTCTCTAGAGCCAGTTCCATTCAGGAGACAAATCAACAGGCCACAGGATGAGCTGTGAAAACAAACCATTTCTGCTCCATTGTTCAGAACACAAAGGAGCCAGGCTCCTGGTCTTCCTATCATGCAGAGATCTTTATTCATAGATTTTCATGAAAAGGATTTTCAACAGCAGGTAGAGCACTAGTTTTAAGGCCTGGGGTGACAGTAATGTTGACAATGAGCCACCCCTGCTGTTATCCCAATGTAACTAAAATACATAACCCAACAGGAGAAAAAGACAGCTAGGAAACTAAGGAAAGGACACCACAAGAGGGTGGAGCTCCCTTGAGATGGGGATGGGTGGGTCAGTGGGCCAAGTAAGGCCCTGGCACAACACATGCCCTTCCCTGGGCTGTTTTTGCAGCCTGAGGGTCTTCCACACCAGATCACCCTTTGTCTGGTCATAAATTTCAGAAGTGAAATATTTCCTGGGGATGTTTCCACACTGCTGAATGACCGTTGTTTGATACCAGTCTAACTGCTCCAGCTCCAGCCTATGGAGTGTAGAAATTTCTCCCTGTTCTTCCCACGTTCCATCTGCTTCCGGTACTTCTGTCAAGGCAGTCATGCCAGGAGACAATCAGGCTTCATTAACAGAAGCATGCCTGGAAATACATGCTGTTTGCCCCAGCTCCAAGTGGCCTCAGCATCTGAGGATAACACTGAGAAGGGCAGAATAGAAGGCTGAGGCCTGTAAGGAATACCAGCTCCTGGAGGTTATTCAGAGCCCAGTACTTCTCCCTCACCAGGGCAACTCTGCTTGGCTTCTGTTTGCCCACGGATATTGTTTCCCAGCTTGTGGAGAGATGAGGCTATCTGACTCTCTCGAGCCTTGCTAAATGTGTTACTGAGGATAAATTTTTAATCATTATTTAAATACATTTTCCACCCTCAGGTTCTTCTAGGGTATCACCTTCTCCATGGAAGAAGAGAACTTTGGAACAGATTTCTCCTCCTTCCAGGGGCCAAATAGAAGGAAATGGAGCAGCCCCTGGTTGCTCTGTCTAGACTCTTTGGTGGCCATTGGAAGACAACAGGGTGACGGATGAGCCCCGGTTCCTTCCAATCCTTTGCTCCCAGGGGTTGTTCTCAGAATCCTAGCCAAGGCTCTCCTTTGGGCCAGGAACATTTGGGAGAGATGCAGCAACAATGAAAGGAGCCCAGAATATGGACACAGGGCAGAAAGCCATTTTCACTCAAATGAGCGCAGACAAGGTGAAATGAATGGGACTCCTCAGTTTTATCTCTTACACAAATCCCATTCATTTATGTCAGTTTCCTCCAGCTGGGAATCAAACTGCATTTAGCCCCCAGTGCCTCTCAACTGTAAAGGCTATGATTTGCAACATATTTGATCTAGCTGATATCTTAATTACGGCTAAGATGATGATCAGGATGATAGCAATAATAATAAGAAGAGGAGGGGGACAAGGACCATTTAACACATTAATTCTGGAGACGACGACAATATCAGAGGAGAAGCGGGACCATACAGGAAAATGAAGGTATTTGGGGCAGTATGAGACTGCGCGTGAATGCTTGGGCAATGTTTGGCTATGAAACACTTGCCCAGCGCTACAGCAGGTAGGTTTTCAGCCTTCTGCTTGGAGAGGCTGAAAAACATCTGGGTTCTGTTTCACTTTCCTCCTGTAGTGTCCCAGGGCAGGTGTGAACGGGACAGGGGGAGGGAACTATCTTCTGCATGTGGCAAATCAGTTTAGGTTGCAACCCATTCACAACTGGTGTTCACAGCTCAGCATGCACCATTCGGTACCCTCCTACTGCCCAGGAGCCGTTGGGCCTTGGAAGGGGGCCCGGATCATGGTGATTACTGGTGGGGAAAGGAAGGAGGCAGAGGGCAATTCAGACCAAAGAGAAACAGCAGAAGAAATGTGGGTGTACTCTAAAATGGAGCGGACCTGCCTTTTCCTTCCCGCAGGAGCCCAAAGCAGCCGCATCTTCGTGGTCTGACAGGCCTCCCTCCCTCCCTGTATTTCCCTTGGGTAAGCAGCAGCTGCAGGGGCCACAGCAGCCCCTCCCAGGGCTTGGTAGCTCCCTGGCACGGGAGGTTTTTGGATGGAACAGAAGGGCAAGAGAACAGTCCTCTGCACCCCGTCCAAAAACAGACTCACACACACACAAATCACTAACAGGATGCCAGCCATCATGCACTAAATGGAGGGGTAGGCAATCTGGTGTTGTGGCCTGGGCATTGGAGTACTAGGACCCTGGAGACAAAGGCAACCTGGAACACTCAGCTGCCTTTTGAACTGCAGTTCCCCTAATGCCTTGCAACTGGCTGCCTTAACTGCGGCTGATGGAAGTTGTTATTTAAAATCTCAGGAAAGCAGGCTGCAACCTGGTTTTAAGCACTGCACTAACACTAAATATTAATATACTCATGTAATGAGCAAACCAAGGCAAAACAGTGGGAAACCACGCACAGTTCTCAGCACCATTTCCTCCAGCGTACAGATTCTCGCTGGCAAAGCCACTTGGTCGCATTTAAAGGTCCTCTCCGCATATTTCACGTTTGAAAAACGGAGCCTTTCTCTCCCCAGGTGGCCCCGGAAACATGCCACCTTGCCAAACTGAGACCCTGCCACGGTTCGCTTGCCCCCCCCCCCCCACCCCGTGCCGGTTCAACAGGAGCGAGCGGCCGGGCAAGCTGGAATGTTACCCCCTAACTAACAGCACCGCTGAAGAAACCTTGATGCTGCCGATACCAAGGGGCTGTACTCTTGCGTGGGGACCCAAAACAAACCCCCAGCCCCCCCCAGCCGCTCCATGTTTAAACAAGGTGGGTTCCCCTCCTCCCCTCTCTCCAAGGTTCAGAAGCAGCGGTTTCGGACTGGAAATAAATGACCGCTCCGTGCACCTCGGAGGGCCAGCCGGTCCGGCGAAAGAAGCCCAGTCCCGCGTAAACACCCCACGGCGATGTGCGCGGGGGCCGCGCTTTGCAGCCCCGCTGGGTGGTCTCGCCCCCCCCATGGCTTTTCTGCAACGAATCTGCCGCTGCTGCAAGATGCAAACCCTCCCCAGGAGCGCGCCTTTCAAAGCCAGACGCAACGAGGCGGCGGCGGCGGCGGCACGTGCATGCATGCGCGCGCGCGCGCCGCCGACCCTGGACTGAACCGATCATGCAGAGAAAACCAAAAAAAATACCGGGAGCACAAGCCGGGGTGCCCGACGAGGAACGGAGGCCTCTGGCGGAAAAAGGTCCGGGGCGGGCAACTAACCCTGCTTCATTTTACTCAGGCAGCCGGAGGGGCAGAAGGAGCGCGCGGGGCCGCGGCCCTTCATGCCCGCCGCTGGATGGCTCCGGGCATCGCTGCGCCCGCCGGCCGGGGAGGGCGGCTGGCTTTCGGGGCAGCGCCCAGCGCGGAGGAAAGCGCCGCGTTCCGCCCCGAGGGGGGCCGTCCCCCGCGCGCCTCCCCCGGGGCCCTCGGTCCCCCGGATCGCCCGGCCGCCATCGCGGCGCGCCGCCCCCCGCTACCTCCGGGCCGGCCGGCCGGGCGGGCGGGCGAGGCAAGGGCCGGGCGGGCGGGCGGGCGGCGGGCGGGGGCGCCGCGAGAGGCGGGGCCGGGGAGGCGCTTGCGGGCCCAGCCCGCCCGCGGCTGCGTTGCCCGCCCGGCGCTGCCCCTCTGGCCCGGGGCGAGGCGGCGTGGGGGGCCGCCCGAGGCCTCCCGGCCCTCGCCCGGCAACGCAGCTCGGGCGGCGCCCGGCCGAAAGCGCGCGCCGGCCGCCGGGGAAGGGGGGCTGCCTCCCGGCCCCTGCGACCCCTCAGGGGACATCCCAAGAGCTGCGACCGACAGGAAACCATTCCGGGCCCGAAGGCAGGGAAACACGGCGAGGGAAGGGGCCCCGGGGCCACGTGCGCCTCCATGTGGCCTCCAGAGCAACGTGGGCACAGCCGTGGCTCCCAGGCCTGCCACCTTTGCCCGCCCCTGTCCTGGTGGCACACCCTCTTTGGCTCGCCCGCGGCGGCGGGACGGCGAACGGGCACCCTCGCTGCTCCACCCTGCCGGAGGGGTGACGGGCCTCGGGGCCCTGCCTGCCGAGCAAGATGCCTGGGATGCCAGCAGCCCTGCTCGGCCAGGAGGGCGGCGAGGGCATCCCCCTGGGCACAACGGAGGGGGACACACACATTGGCCCATGAGCCCAGGAAGGGGGCTTTCTGTTGGGTTGAAGAGGAAGAATACAGATTTTACACAGACAATTCTCAACCCGCTCCCCAACCCTAAGGAGTTCTGCTGACCGTGTTCCCCTTGAGTGGTTTCAGATGGCAAGACAGGGTCTTCCAGGCAGTCTACTAGGCCACATCCCTGAAAGACTAGAAGTATGCCCAACCAACTCAGGAACGCCACATCCAACTTTCCCTGTCCATTGAGGATGACAAATTCCATCACCTTTCCCAGGGAAATGAGATTTTGTGGTCAAACACACCTTAAAGAGAGAAAATCCAGAGAATCCACCACTACCACCTTCACCTTCACTTTTCTGGAAAGGAAGTCCCTTCTTGCTCCTTTCAGCCTCTCAGAGAAGCCTAACCCTGCGCATTGCCACTCCCCGGTAGGGAACTGAACTTCAGGCTTAGGCCAGCGCTCTCCTAACTACCTTTCCACAAGCAAGCAAACCCCTTTTCAGCAGGCCTTGGGAAACTGATTGCTCAAAGGAAATGGGCCTTGCAAAATGTACTGGTTTTTTTTTTAAATAAATTTGCTCCTTTCCTTTCAGCAGTGTACATTTTCAACTGGTTTTAATTTGTAGGAGGTGAATTTTTAGCTTTGTTTCTTTTGACTACTGTGAGCTCCTTGAGTCTCAAACTTGGAAAAGGGGGGATATACTATAACCACCACCACCACAGCCCCAGAGAAGTCAGTATAAATCCCTTAGGTATGTCCCATTGACTTCAACAGCCCTACTCCAGTTGAGGCTCAAATGGGATTTAGTCCAGGAAGAGAAGCTGCCAATTAAAAGAACACGGCATCGGGAAATCCATCTCCCTCCCAGCATCTTGGGTGGATTCAGAAGCTAATTATAAAGTCATCAATATGCACATTTATTATTAATAAAAACTAATACAAACCTAGCCAGATGGAACCCCAGACTAACTTCAGGCATCTGCTAATATTATTAATGGCAGGAGTTTCCTGATGCCACCCTCATTTCTGTCACACAAAACAAAACACAACCCAGCCAAAAATAGCACTTTTTCCCCATAGCGCGTTCCACAGAATGCAACAGCTCCCACACCCTGGCAGTAACGTACATCTTACAAGCTGTGAGCCACTTGTGTTCCTGCAAATACTCTGGCAGGCTTTGCTCCTCCCTGAACGTGCTCAAACACACAGCCAAAACACAAGCCTAACTCTTCCATTCACGCACCCTGTTCAGCCTCCATCTCCCATCTGCTGTAAGACATCACTATTGTTTCCCAAAGGAGAAGGGGCCATCCTTCTCTCTCTACAACTGCCAGCGCAACTTGAGGCAGTTTGGGATCAAGGACACCCTAACCCTGCCTTTCCCAGCCTGATGTCCTCCAGGTGTCTTGAACTACCACTCCCATCATCCCCAGCCACCAAGGCCAACCTATACACACTTGTTTTTGTTATTGATTTTACTGATTATAAAGAAAAAGGATCAGAACAAAAAAGAAGAACACCATGTGATACATATAACAGTGAAAAAAACAGAATTTCAACCAAAACAAGCTTACATTGTTATGTTTCTCCAATTCGATTACAATTATATACTTATTCAACATATTATATATCATACTGCTTATATACTTTTGTTATCTAGATCTAGATCTCATTCTCATTATACTCATTATTATTAGAATAATTTCATTCTTAACTCTATGCTTTTCAATTACATTTAATCTATTACTATTACTAAATATGATCTTATTACTAAACATATCAAACTGTTCCTAAAAGTGAACCCACCCCCCAGCGCCAATTATGTTTCAACTTACTCCACCTTCCAGAATTGTAATTCTTCTTGTGGAGGTGTGACACCTTCCTCTTTTATTAAAACCTTCCCCCCAAATATCTTCCATATTGCTTCAAGATCATTCCCCTCCATCATTTCTTTTTTGGCCTTAATTCGACATGTTAATTTATCATTAATCACAACTTTCCACACTTCTTTATACCAATCCTCTGTTTGAAAATCTCCATGAATTTTCCATTTTCTTGCTATAATTAACCTTGCTGCCGTTAATAAATTTGTAATTAAATCCTTCATTGCCTGGGTGCAATTAACCTTATCAAATATAGATAATAATGCTATACCTGGACATATTTGTACATCAATTTCTGTTAGCTCTTTTATCTCTTTAAACATCCTTTGCCAAAATTTCTGTACACTTTCACAATTCCACCACATATGAATATATGTACCAATCTCTTGTCAACCCCTCCAACACAACCTTGAGTAATTCTTATCTATATCATTTAACCTTACTGGTGTTAGGTACCATCTCCAAACCAATTTATAATAGTTCTCTTTTATCCTTACAGACAAGTTTTTTAAATGACACTGATTCCAAATTTTTCCCTAGTGCTGAATATCTATTTTTTGTGCTAATTCTTCCTCCCATATTTTTCTAAGATATTCATCTTCATATTTTGCCAACATTTTGCATATTTCACTTGTGGTACCCTTCAATATTTCATTTTCCTCTATATCTTCTCTTTCTATAATCATTTGTTCAAATTTAGAATATTCTCTAAAATCTTTATTATTCCTTTTCCAATTTCTTGTCCACTGCTCTAGCTGTATATAGTTAAACCACAATATATTAGTACCCTATAATCTCTCCTTTATTTTATCGTTATTTGTCATTATATTAATCCAATCTTGTAACTTATTTATTCTCTGCTTCTTTAATTCCTTCTCTACTTCACCTCTCAAATTCATTGGAAATCTTGCCATCATCACTACAGGAGTTAATGGTGAAGTAACTAGCATTAATTTCTCCTTATTTTTCTTCCAAATTCAACCTATACTCACTTCTGTGAGAAGAAAGCTTCATTGAACTATGTGTTTGTTTGTTTGTTTGTTTGTTTGCTTGTTTGCTTGCTTGTTTGTTGGATTTCCCCCCCAGAAATGGGCATCAAAGCAGCTCAAAGTATTTTTTGAGTAATAAGAACTCTAATGATGTTATAATCTGTGGTTATGTGTATTAATAATTATAGTAATTAGTAATTCTAGAAAGTTGCATGTGCTTAGATCTGCAATGCCTCAGGGCATTTTTTGTAATATTTGGGGGCCAGGCTGAGCCATTTTGCGCCCAGGAGAGATTTTTTTAAAAAGCAGGAAATAAACAAGAAACAACTTCCAGTCACTTCCTGTTGTTAAAAATCAAGGCCTCTCCTTGGTCTAAAGGAGCCTAAACACGTGGGCAGAATGTCTAGGGAGAAGAAGTCCTGCAAGTCTGGACGTCTCAAGATATTTAGGGCCTTGAGCGTCATTACCAACACCTTGAACCCCAGTCTGAATGCAAGGTGTTGGTAATGACACTCAAAGACCTAAATGGCTTCAGACCTCAAGACCTGAAGGAGTACCTCCCACTATATATCCCTGCTTGAAGCTGGAGGAGCGTCTCTTTTGTCCCACCAGTAGGGGCAATACACTGTGAGAGGCAACATGGGAGCAGGGTCTTCTCAACTGAGTTCAACTGGTTGCCGACTTATGGGGGCCCTAAGGTGAACTTGTCATGGGGGTTTCCTGGCAAGATTTACCCTTGTCCGTTCTCTAGTTCCACTTGCAAATGGGTATTTTCCTCCTTTGAAGCCCAGAAAGAAAGCCAATTCCCCTTTGCTTTTTCTTCTGGACAAAAGGACAGGGTTATGAAGAGGAGCTGTTGCAGGGTAGGAAGAAGAGCATGGAGATGTTTTTGAGGAAGAGGAAAGAGAGGAGAAGATAATTTCCTGGCCTTTTAAAGCCTAGTTTTGAAAACAAATGCTTTGCTGGACTGTGCTTGCCAGGGAAGTGGGGACAAAATTAAATTCTGAAAGAGAAAGACCTGCAAAGAACTCAGGCTTATGGGGAGCAATGCCATCTGCACTAAAAGCCTATCTCTTTGTTTCCATGGGAGAGGGAGGCTGCTGGTTACTGGACAAAAGCAGAAAGGGACTTAAATTTATTGCTAAGCCTGGACATGATTTGTGGGCCCCTGGAGAGAAGTTGTAAAAGGACAAATCATGCATATGGGCCAGGAGTGTAGCAGCAGACTCTGGAGTGACCCACTGAAGGAACAAAAGGCCTGAGAAGATGTGCCTGTTTTTAAGATTAAAAAAAGAAATTACTGCAAGGAAAAAAGATTAAAAGCATCCATACATAATACTAAAAAACCAAATTGTATCCACTGGAGAGTATGCCTTATTTTGCCAACAACTTAGAAATGAATTCCACTTCTGAAAGAAACAATTACAATGCAGTTTTCCTGCCTTGATCTTCTAGAGCAGTTTTTGCACAATATCAACTTCCTGATTTTCATCAGCTCTGGATCATCTCCGATTTTCCATAATTGATCAGAACAAACTATAGCAGCGATAAACCTATAGAAGACCATTTTACTTAAAATTAATAATAAATTGTTGCTATAGTCCTGTAGCTAGCAAGGACTGGATCTTTTATTAACTCATTTTCTGTGGTGGCTCCAGTTTCACTCTGCTACCTCTTTGCAACCAAACAAGGCCACCATCATGGGAACAGCCCTCTTTCGTTCACCCTGTCTAGCGCAATGTTAAATGTACGAGGCTCCCAAGATGTGGTGTACTAAGATCATCTTAACAATTTTCCAGCTGAGTCCATCTGGCTGTATAATTTTTCCCCTATTTTTATTATCAGTTATTTAAAAAAACACATACAGATCAAGTTAATGTTCATCTGGATGTATAACTTTTGAGTTCTTCCCTCCCACAATGAAACCATAAGATCGCTAGACTTTAGATGTTTTGACAGTATTGAACATACATTTACAGAGAATTAGTCCATTTTCCCAGGAAGTTATCTGTCTTCCAGTCTCGTTGCCCTATGGTATGTACAGATCTGTAAGCTTTCAAAGGTAGGTAGATGGGTCATGTCCATAAAAAGTTTATGTTCACTTTAAGTCCAAAAGACAACCATCAAAGAGGTCTTTATATAAGTCATTCAGTGAGACCCAGTCTTAATGCTGCGACACTCGGCCATGACAACTCTCACTGCTTTCCCCCAAGCTATCTCTGCTTCAAGCAGATCAATAGGTATTGATGGCAAAGAGAAGAGATTTCTATTGGCTGGAAAATGTGGTGAAATATCAACTTCCTGAGCTACTGAGATTGGGGCTTCGCTTACCAACTGTTTCCCAAAAGCAACCCAAGAATGATGTTTTGCATCAGCCCAGCACTGGCATCTCACCCATGTCCAAACAAATCCCTTGGAAGTTACAGAGAACCTGTTGCTGCTTCTGCTTCTGGAAGGAGCCTACAAAGCCGAACGCCACACACACTCCTCACTCTTGGGGGCACATATGTTCCCTGCACACTCAGCTCTTAACAACACCCCAAGAGAATGAATTGGTCCCCAGACATTTCTCTAACCAGAAACAACCTGAAAGAGGCTTCACTTAGACAAAAGCACTGACAATTAATGCTAAAATTGTACAGTCTGTGTTCAACAAAATATTTCCCCCCGAAGTCAAACTTACTTCACTTGTTGCTCTTCTATAACCTTTACACAAATGGCAGCTCTCCTACAAACAAGAGGCTGGTGAGGGCATAAAACTGACATGTCACAATTCCCACCCTTTTCACCTCTGGAAATCCTACAGCTTGATTTTCATTCCAGTACAGCAATCAACTGCCAAAGACCCCATCTTCCAAGCAAGAGGGACATATTTCAAGACAACTGTCTGTCTGCCTTGTGTGAACAATAGCATAATAGCCTTTGTCTGTATTACACAAACCCAACAAAGCCCTATTGTATTGTTAATCCCCCATAACTGAAGATGGCAACCATTTCTATACTATGTTTATTGATGCACTCCTCGTCTTATTACCCCAAGTCACTCCTCTCAATAGGAAATGCAAGAGGGCCCCCAAGCAGGAAGATATTTGGTATCCTCGCTACACCGTGGCCTTGGAAGCCCACTGTTTCAGATGGCGAAGCCTTAGCACTGAAACTGGCATGCTCCTTTAAATTTTACAGTACAAAACGGCAAGCCAGGGTTATGGAAACTGTCCCCCTTTTCTCTCTCAAATACGCCGGGAGGGTTTGACACAGCAATTTTAGCCAGCCACGACTCTTTCCTGTACTGCAGTGTTTCAACCTTTCTTTCTGGCTAACTAAAGAATCCGGAGTAGATTTCAGAGAGCCTGGCCATCCTTGGGGAAGGGATTCCCATCCAGAGCCATCAGGATTCTTTGCAGAGATGGAGAAGCAACCTGAGGGAAAGGAGCGGGAGCCGGCACAGCTGCCCAGAGGCAGGGAGAGGCCGATCCTCCCTCCTCCGGGGCGATTTCTCTTTCCTGCAAGAAGTCTCCCAGCTAGCAGCCCCTCCAGCCGCTCCTCAACCTTCCGCCTTCCCCAAGGGGGCAGCCCTTCCCGGCCCCTCCGCCCTCCCCCCAGCTTTGCCCAGAGGCTCTTCTGACCTTGCCACGTGACGGAGACATCGCTCTGATGGGGCCGCAAGCAGAGGTGACCCATAAGGTTAAGGCACATCTCCCCCATGGAGAGCCGGCAGGAGAGGGGAGGCTTGGGGGAGGGGTGTCCGCGCTGCCTGCGCAGTCCAGCTTCACGGGGAGACGGGAGACCAAGCGCTTGCTCAGAGGCACAGCCCGGGCACAGCGGAGCGGGGCGGGGCGGGGGGAGTTGAAATCGCCTCCAGGGAGGGAGGGAGCGAGGGAGGGAGCGAGGGAGGCCAAGGGTCCCGGCCGGGAAAGTTGTCCGTAGCCCACGCAACCTGCCTCCAAGCCCCCCTCCAGCTCCCTGGAGTTCCCCAGCCTCTAGGATCAGAGCAAACCGTTCGGCCCCCGGAGTTTTTGTTTCCTTTCCCCCAAAAGGCTCCCGGGGGACCTCAAAGCCGATGGAGCCGCCCAAATCCACCCGCTTGGCACCCTCCTCGCCCCGCCGCCGCTCCCCCGCACGGCCACTTCGGCTGCCCAGAAGCAGGCGCGGCAAGCGGGGGGGCTGCCGGAGAAGCCCGGGCAGCGACCGAGGAGGGGGAGAGAAGCGCCCGGGCTCCCCGGGGACCCGCTCGGGCCCAGAAGCAACGCAGCCCCACCTCCCGCCGGCCCCCGCCCGCCCCCCCGGCGCCCTCCCGGCCTCGTCCTGGGCTCGGCCCTGGCAGCGGCCCCGCCCGCTCGGCCCGCCCGCGCCCGCGGTGCTTTCCGCGGGCACCCCGCTTCCCCTGCGCCCGACTCACCGGGCCGGTGGGCCCGGCCGCAGGAGCTCCGGCGCCCAGGCGGCCCCTCGGCAGGAAGCTGCTCGCCAGCGCCGCCGCCGAGCCTTCGGCCTCCCCGCCGCCCCGGCCCGGCCCGGCCCGGCCCGCCCGCCCGCCTCCTCCTCCGCCTGCCGGCTGCGCGGAGAAATCCCGGCCCGAACGCGCGGCCAGGGCGGGCCAACCCTCCGCAGCGGCGCGGGGCGGGGCTCGGATCAGCACCGCGGACAGCGGGCGGGCCGGCTCCCGTAGGGCCCTGGCCCGCGGCCCCGGCGGGGGCGCCCCCTCCCGGGGCCAAGGCAGCCCCGCCCCGCCCCCGTGGGGGGGCCTCACCACCCGCTCCTCTCGACCGCAGAAGCCTGGGGGCCTAGAATCGGAAGATGCCCGAAAGCCCCCCCCCACGGCCAGCCCTCTTCCGCCGCGCAGGAAGAGCCCCTCAAGGCCCCCCCGCGGGCAACGACGGCCACCCCGCCCGCCGCGGAGGCACCGCTCCGGCCGCCAGGAAGGCTCCCCGAGGTTTGGGTGGAAGCTCTTTGCTTGCAGTTAAGCCACCACCGCCCCATCGCGTCCTAGTCTCCGGAGCAACAGACAACCAGCTTGCTCCATCCCCGGTCTGACATCTCGTCGGATACTTGAACGGGGCTGTCGTGTCCCAGCTTAACCTTCTCTTCTCCAGGCTATACTTACCCGGCCCCCTAAGGAACTCCTCAACGACCACGACCTTCGTCACTTGTTGAAATCAGCACAGGAGCACTTGTTGCATTTTTAGTCCACAAAACTGTTTCTCTGGCCCTCTTTCCCTTCCAGTTTCAGAGGGAGATTTGCCCCCCTCCTGGCTTGGTCCAAGCTTCCTGTGGTTCCTCCAAATGCTCCACATTACCTTCTAGGCATAGACAACAGCAGTCATGATACCTACATAGGACTCCACAGGGAACCTGCCCTTCTATTTAAGAAATGCCTGAATAATAATTCCCAATGAAACCGTTCATCAAGTGTTGGTATCTTTCAAACTAAGCGCTGCAAGGGAGAAGGAACTAACATTCTCCCACTTTTGTATCCAATTATTTTCTGGGTTAGTCAGTTCAGCTATTAGATTTCATATATTCTTACAGTGAATTCACATCTGCTTTATTGAGGGTTGCAAATGTGACTGTTACTACAGAACAGAGGGGAAGAACAGTTACCACACCCAGACATTTTGCTGGTATAGTCCCACTCAGAATATCACAGCAGTGACAAAATTCAACAGTTTCATAGGAGGCAAGTTGAACACCCTGCCCATGCTTCACTAAGTAATGAAATGACAAAGATAGCACTGAATCACTGGTTTTTCTCACGCACACTTGACTTAATGAGCCCTCCTTCCAATGATTTTTAATTCATTGGTTCCTCAACAGGTTCCTCAGCAGGCTTCTTCTCTGACATGTAATTTAAACTTATTTTGATAAAATTATATTCTATTTGCTTGCTGTTACGATTCACAAACGATTCAATTTTCTGAAGTAACTGACATATCTGTTACTCACCAGACACAATATTTTTCTGCCTTCCTTCCCCCCCCCAGTTCTATAGCAGTCCTCGAGGAACACGAGGCTACTTAATTAAAAATGCAGGCACACATGAATGAAGGAATGTAAGTGAAAGGCTTACTGAAGTTACCCAGATTTCTTTGTCACAGAAATCAATTTGAGGAAATTCCTACAAGCTGGACCCTTACCACTAAGGGGAAACACAGGTAGCTGAGAACAACCCAGGGGACTAGTGGTAAAGGAGCAGAGCATTCTGAAAATTTGTTGCTGTGTGCCTTCAAGTCACGTTCAACATATGGTAACCCTAATGCAAGCCTAGCACGGGGTTTTCTGGGGCTGAGAGAGTGTGACACACCCAGGGTCACCCAGCGGGTTGCCACAGCTGAGCAGGGAATCCAGCCCTGGTCTCCCGGAGTCCTAGGCCAATGCTCCAGCCCCTAGGCCATGATGGCCCACAGCTTTCTTTATAGCACAACTTCGATGGGCTGCGAGGCTCTATGCAAACAGGCCTTGGACGCCCAGAGCCACAATCTGCCAATGACACATTTCAAAATAATTACACTAAAGTCCAGGCCCTGGTGGGATCTCAGCAGAAGTCGGGCAAGTTGTGGGCAGGAAGAATGTAGTGGCACCATGGCAGTTGAAGAGACCAGCCAAGGAAAGGACAGGGTGAGGCTGGGAAGAAGGTCTTAGGGGAGATGGGAGACAGGCAGATGGACTTTTAAATCCAAGTATTTTAAAGGATGCACTCATTGCTTGTAACATACATTGGTCCTGCATGTTCTTTTCACCGTGCTGGCTATTTAGTGAGCACAGGTTTTCCAAATTCAGACTGAGAGTAGTTTTTCTGAGTCCAGAAGATGGCATGATGTGACTACTGCTCAGGCCAAAGTGTTTGCACCGTGAGGTCCCACAGGGTTCCAGCCTGTCCGGTCTAGACACAGACACCCCTAAATCACATGTCAAGGTGAAACTCAAGGCAAGACACACTTCCACTGGCATGCTCCAGAAAAGGTATTCTATTCAGGAAATTTCTTGGTTGGATTCATACCCTGCCCTTCTCTCAAATATGGGACATGAGGGAGCAAAGAAAATGAATCAAAGGAGTACAGTTTTAAAACATAACAAATTAATTAAAACAAGCAATTTTGGAATGATGTAGTGGTTTGAATGTTGGACTAAGACTCCAGAAGACCAGGGTTCAACCCCCTCTCCACTCAGCCCTGGAACCCCCAGAAGACCTTGGGAAAGTCATACTCTCTCAGCCACAGAGGAAGGTCATGGAAAGTAATGCTCCTCTCTGACAAACATTACCAAGAAAATCCTAGGAGAGGGTTGTCATAAACTAGATCTGACATGAAGGCACAGAACAACAGACGTTGAAATCAATGAAGAACATTTTTTTAAAAAAAAAAAGGGGAAAGGGATAGAAAGGCAACCACTTTACAGCCCTCTGGCTTCACTGCCAAAAACCCGCCTGAATGAAAAGGGTTGTTTTTTCCTTCCTTTTTCTTCCTTTTTTGTTTCTTTCTGTCATCCAAAAAACAATAGGGAGGGTGGCCACCCTACCGTCCACTGGGAGAGAGCTTCACAGTCTGGGGTGGACAAGCATTTTAAGGTGAGAAGAGTATGTTCACAAATAGGGGAAAGAAATGGTTTCCATTTATTGACAATTTCTCAAATTCTCTTTGTACCTCTATGCTACACACATACCAGAGCCTCATGACTTAGTCCTGCCCACCGATGCAACCCACCCATGCCCATGAGGCACCAGAAAACAGTCCTTACCTGCTCCCACGGTAGCTCCCCCAGTCGCAGCACAGGCTCAATGGTGGCACTTTGTTAGATATTGGCACTGGGTGCTTGCATTCAGTACAGAACTTCTGAGGGGCCCCCAAACCAAAATACAGCAGGGTCCCTTCAAAGGAAGTTACCTCCTCCTCACACAGAAGCCTGGCTCTAAACCACTTTCTCAAAGGTTGTTGAAAATTTGTTAAGAAATTGTGAGAAACCCTGTCGAGGCTAGCAAGAGGACTTCTCACACACAGAATTCCAGAGGCTCCAAACAGTCTGTCTAAGTTGCTTTGCCTTTCAGACTTCATTAGTAATCCTATTCTGAAAGGTTTAACCAATTGACTGAGAGTAATTATTTCTTAATGCTCCAAGGGATCTTGCCTTGGCCTTCTTGATCCACAAGGTCATTGGGGCATCTTAGGATGAAACTTTCATCTTAAAAATGTCTTCTTTCTCCGTTACTACCTGCACAAAACAAGATCATACTCCAAATGTGTGTGTGTTTATGCCTTTAAGCCACTCGTTGACTTACAGCAGCCCCATGAGTTTCACAGGGTTTTCTTAGGGCCAGAATCCTCAGAGGTGGTTTTGCCGGTTCCTTCCTCTGAAATACAGCCTACAGGCACTTTGTATTTGTTAGCATAGCAGTCTCCCATCCAAGTACTAGCCAGGGCTGACCCTGCTTAGCTTCTGGATCAGACAGGACAGGGTCCCAGGAACTCTGACTTTGGGGACAGGAGAATTTAGCAAACACAGCTCCAAAAAATCTCAAGTCTTTGCCCAACACAGTATAACAAACATGAATACAACAGCACCCTCTTCTGGCAATTGACATCTGTGTCCATGGCTGTTTGAAAAAGGTACTGTATTCCCTTGGCAGGCAGTAACTTTGGACTTTTGCCTAACTGCAGAATTATAGATGTACATCAAAGCTCAGAAAAGTTCCTTTTTTAGAGTCCTACTCCATGTTGGCTACGGTGTTGCAATCCAAATAAGTAACATTTCCATTCTCTGGGTATATTGAAATAGACAGTAACCTGCATCAGGCTTCAAAGGACAAAAGACCTTCCTCAACAAAAGGTACATTTTCCAGAGTCAAGCTGGTCTGTCACCATAAAAACAAGCTTTCTAGAAGCTCAATGGTTAATAAATTTATAATGCAGCAGATTATAGGAGGCTCAAGTCCCCATCTTGTGAGAAAAGTGTGGTGTAAATGATGATTATGATGATCTGAAAAATTTTATGCTACAATAATTTTTCGTAGTTAATCTTTAAATATGCCCCAAGACCACATCTTTTGCTTCTACATTTGTTGCCCTTTGAGAACACCAGATGAGGCCTAACTGAAAAGTGAAGCCAAAAGGGAAAAGGCTAAGGTCCAGATAAACCTAACACAAGGACAGGCAATGCTTGTCCCACAGGCTGCATGAATCCATGCCATACCTGGTGCCACACCAGCATCACCATCCAATTCTAGAAAAGACTCAGAAAAGACCTCTCCTGGGCATACATTGCCCCAGGGAGCACCAAAACATTATGGAAACACCCTTGCTATCCTCTAGATGACATCTTGGGACAAAAATTTTGCACACATCTCTACCTAAGACCTGGGCCAGGAGCAAGGCAGCTCAGAATTGTGTACAAATGTGACTGATGGTCAGTTGACCTTTCATAAACTCCATTTTGTTTCCTTTAACTCACGAGTGGGATATCACTGGCCCTCTAGATGTTGGACTCCAACTCCTATCAGCCCTATCCAGCATGGCAACAGTCAGGAATGTCGGGGGATATAGTCCATGGTTATCGGTTCCTCCACCACCCTTCCTTCTGCTCCCCCTTTTTCTGGTTACAAGCATCCCTGAGTTAAGGACAGAGATGTGCTCCTGGGCATGACTTGGCACCAAAAGACAAACAAACAAACAAAAAACCAACCTGGTTCCTGCGGCAGAAATAACATGGAAAGAATGGAAATGGGTTTCTGCACCAGAGGGGGAGTTCAACATATTTCGACCAACTTTTTATCCAAAACTAAGAATGCACATCTATGAAATGAAACAACCAAGTCAAGGAAACCTTCCGTAAGCAGACAAAAACATGGTGAGCCTTCCAAAGTGCACTTCAAAGCTTCTTCCAAAGTTTACCCATGGGTGACTTTTTCTTTCCCCAGCCTTCACTTTTCTTCTGGTTTCCATTTTGGTGGCCAAGCTGACAGATCTCTGCTTTTTAAAGAGGCTGCAGGGAGCTGGGGATGAGGGCTGATCTGCTTTCCCCTTTTCTTTCTGTTTGGTTGTTCCTGCGTGCTCAGCAAGGGACTCTCGGAGCAGCTGCTACTCACTCTGCCCATTGTAGGCGGACTGGGCTACAGCAGGATCAGTGAGATCAGCCATTCCCAACCTTTGTTCTTCTAACTGTCTTGGGACTTCAGCTCCCAGAATCGGTCATCATTGGCCAGGCCAGCGGGGGCTTCTGAGAGTTGAAGTCCAGAATAGCTTCGTGATCAAAGGTCGAGAATGGCTGAGCTAGAGTATACCTCCTCTTTTGCAGTTAAAGCTTTGTTTATTGACTTGTTTTACTACAGATATACTGCTGCAAGCCGACACACACAAAAAAGTCTGTTTCTCCAGCCCTTCTTTACTACCCACCAAATGTTTATGCTGCTAAAAAAGCTCCAAGCTGGACAGAAGACAAGGAGGAGAGGGTAGCCAGTGGCATCAGCTTCCACCCTTGGAAGGTCTGTGTAAAAAGGAGCTTCTTTGCCAAAAGCAACAGAGGTATGCTTGCACTGTGAAATTTATAAAACTTTACAACCCACTTGGCAGAAAGCAAACAGAGAGGGGGGGAAAGGTGCCAAGCCAGTGAAGAGATTTTGCAAGCAGTGCACGTGCACAGTTGGTTCCAAGTCAGTCTCTGTAAGTCCTGCCTGTAGTACAGTACAACATGGTACGTGGGTTCCACTTTTTAACCAGTTCTGTTTTCTGACAGTGCCTCAGTCCCTAATCTGCCAGATAAGTGGGGCAAGCCTGTAGCAAAAATATATTAGAAAGGTTCAAATGTGCAGCTTTGAAGTTATTATCTATCTTGAACATGCTGCTGGGCCTGATCTGTCAGTGTATCTAAAGATGGCCACTCCTCCTTGACTTAAGACTGTTTATACTGATCTAGAAGAGACGTTAACTGACTGTTAGGGAACAAAGTGCATTTGGGATGCCCTGGGAGTTTACTGATGCAGTACTCAAATGAAAACCTAGGTCCATTAAATGATATGCTTATTCTTCTGTTGCAAAAGGATGTCCAGTCTGGAAGGCTGCTTTCTACACATTCTAAGCAACTAAAAATAAAAAAGAACATATCTATCATGGTAGAAAATTAGGTTTACATCATCATTTAAGAGGGCAGCTATATTCAGAGAGGAACTGCTTCTACAGACAGCAGCTCTGCTAGGTGTCAGGGGATAGGCAAATTCTTAAGGGCATCAAAGAGACAGGAGGAAGCATCTCTCTGTTAAACCAGAGTGGGAATCATGGAGCCCTCCAGAGGGTGTTGGACTGCAACTGCCAGCAGTCTCAGCTCCCAACTGGAGGGCCAGCCAAGTCTCACCCAGCCACCCCATTTCAGACCTTTAGCATCTAAGAGACAAGAAAGAAAGCAAAAACCATTAAGAGCAGTGTTGGGTATGTGAAACTGAGGAGCTGTTGTCTAGAGGTCCTACCAGATTTGAGAAAGAAACAATTGCAAATTGGTATGGGGAAAAACATTTATATGGGAGGTAATGGCCAAGAGGAAAATGGAGAATTAATGAAGCTATGAAAGGACAAAAGCAGCCCTGTGTGACACTTTCCTAGGCCAGAAGCATTGTAGACGGTGAAGGAGGAGCAGCATACTGTAAACTGCACCTTAGGGTTGCCAATTCTATCCTATTTTTCACAGTTGCCTACTGTGTCCATCTGAGTCTTCACAAAACAGATGCAAGCTTAAAGAAAAGGGGAAAGGCAAAGGCAAGTTGGCTCCCAGGATGATGTGATGATCAGCAAAAAAAAACCCTTGGGTTGTGTTATTTGAGGAAAAAGGAAACAAAAAAAGCCACAAAAGGTTACATGCATGCAACATTTATTATGAACGGTCAAAAAGATGGAAATGACAAATATGAAAGAGAACATCGTTAATGGTATTAGCAACACAGGAAGAGAATGAAATGCATGAATTCCAGCAGTTGAAATGTAAACACAGGCACATACAAAAAACTACTAGTAATTTTACAACACAGTAACAGAAAGACGTGAAAGAAGAATACAAAGAGAAAGACATTTTCCAATAGGCAGACATGTATACAATGTTGTCAGTAAATAAAGCTTTCAGGCAAACACAGCTGTGAAACAACAGTTGAGATTCCATTTCCCTTCTGTGGGTTTTTTTTTTTTTTTTTGAGTAATGGCAAAGGGTTGGAACCTGGAGGCAGCTAGATTTATATTCACGGAAGAGACAGGCCCCAGAGGGGAAAGCAAGAAGGCCTCCTGGACCTGAGTGCCTCATTTCAAAAGAGGCACTTGAACTTTTGCAAAACTGTGGATGCTCAGCATGGAGGGCAGCAGCATAAAGAGAAAAGCAGGAACCAAAAGCCAGGAAGAGAGCACCAGGGCCATGGCAGAGGGGTCAGCCTTCACATCTCCCACAGCCTGCCTCCACCTGGTGCTGTCCCAGTGCTACCCCAGTCTTGTGGGGGGTGTAGCCTCTCCCATCACTACACTGCTGGGAGGTGCGTGTAGCTTCCCCTTCCTCGAAAAACAGCCTCTCTTAACTTCCAGTGGAAGAGTTCAAAAAGGCTGTTTCAGATTTGACATTTGTAAGAAGCCAGCAGTGATCTTTATTACCACTAAAACAATGCACAATTAGCACGGGATTAAAAGCCAAAGGTGAGAATTCTAGACGATTAGAAGGTCTTCCAGACAGACAATAAAAGAATCAAAACAGTTGCCGCTAGAGAGCGCCCAAGAACGCCACAACAGAGAGACTGCCAGGAGGACAGGAGAAAAACAAACAAACTCCAAGGCAGAACAAGTGACTCCAGAATTAGATAGCCACATCCACATGTCCCAGAAGGCTGTCCATTCTGGCTTCCTAAACCAGGACGTGCACAAGCATACTGGTGCTGCACATAGCCCAGCAGCTCTTCCCTCTGTGCATGTGAGTTAAAGAAAAAGCTGCCATTGAGCAGAGTTTCCTACTACACCCACCTGAGAAGCTATGGCTAATGGCTTCTAAACAAGCCAGAATCTGTTGGCCAATTTTAAACCCTGACTTGTTTATTCAACTGTGCTGTGGACTAGTCCGAACAGGAAGGAAAGAAGCCAGTGTGGCACTGACACTGGAAAACCACCCCTTTGTGGTTTGTCCCCTACTGCAAGACTGGAAGGAGTCTGCTCTCCAGTCAAGTCAGAACTATGGTCGGAGAAAGAAATTCATTTTCTGGAGATATAGGAACTGATTAAACTTTGCACAGTTTCACATTTGGAGGAGAGGTTAGCAGGGAGAGATGACCGCTGAGAACCATTTGGCCCCAATAACCTCCAACCAAAGCAGAAGCCCCAAGGTGGTACACTTGTGCCACAACTCTCTTCTTTGCGACTTCTGGTTAAGTGCAAAGTGAAGGTCAAATGCCAGTACAGGTGGTGGCAGGAAAGGGGAAGCATCTTAGCTTGAGAGACAGCGGCGAAAGCAGGAGCAGGGAGCTTTCATTTAGAGTGGCTGGCAAAGCAAGCAAGAGACAACCTGACATGACCCCACCACGAAGCAGGCGGCTTTTGTTGCATAATGTTCGCACCCATTAAGCCGAAGTAGATAACACAACGAACCAGCGTGAGGGAAAACAGCAGCGTGACAGGAAGGTTTGTACAGCATGATTAATTAAAAAGATCCAACAGCCTCCATAAAAGTGCAGCCGACGCCTTCATTCATGGGGCATTTCCTCCCTCCCCATGGCTTCTGGGAGGGGAGATGCTGCAGGCTGTTCTCATGGTTTATTAATACGGAGAACACAATGCTTATTCCATTGAAATCAGCAGGAATTAACCACAGACTCGGAGCTAAACAATCCTAGGGCCAACCGCTTCTTTTTATTTTTAGTGCTAGATGTAGGCAAAACATGGTTTGATGGTCTCTAAAGAGGATTATAAATCCCTCTAATCCATGTTATGACATTGCTCTCCTTTGAAGTGGTATGAAACCAAGGCTGCCAGAACCAGTGCCTCACCAGTGAGCTCCTCACAAACAGGAAATGGATAGACTCTGACAAAGGAATAAGGAAGGAGTAAGCGGGCCTAACTTGATGGAAGGCAGATTCCAAAGAGCACATGGCAGAGAGGGTTCCGGACAGCGCTTCAGCAAGATGCTCGCCTCTCAGGCCTCTGAAAAAGAGGAATGTAATGCTCTGTTCCCAAGGGACCTTTCAGCGCTGGGGAAGGAGAGAGAGGGAGACAACAGCATGGCAAAAGTGCTTTAAGATTAGCCAGAAAGGATCATCTTTGGAGGAATGAAAAGCCAGGGAAGGAGAACAGAACAAGCAGGTGGCAAAACGGTTGAGGAAGGCTGGAAAGAACAGCTTGAGCAAATGTGACCAAGTTCACCTTCAGCCTTGGAAGTTATTTCCTCCTCTCCACCAAAAAAGTTACTTTCAGACCAAAAGCTGGCAAGAGGGGGCTTAGCTCACAGCTGCAAGTCAAGTGCCCTGTTATTTCAGCCCACTTTTAAGACTACTGTATCCATACTTGCAGACATACTCCCAAAACACAAGAAAAATAACCCTGCTTTGTGCCTCTTATTTGGGGACCACAGTCCCAGTACCTAAGACCACTTTCCTTTCATTGATTGATTTTTGTCACTGCTGTTCCAAATTGGGTTTTCATCCAATACAACTATGGTTACAGTGCAAGGCTGAAAATGTATTTTAAGAGCATTTTACAAATGAATCCATCACAGACATTTCATCCTCTGAAATAATTTCGTAAGAAAGAACTGTTTTCTTGCAGAAGCTCCCAAGTGGAGAAAATGTGCTAGAAAAGTAGGCCTGAGGGAGGGAAGGCTTAGAAGTGCACCTGACAATGAGCAACACAGGAGTACTTGGCAGAGGTTTCTCAGCTTCAAAGAGCCCAGACTGTGATACAGTTTCCTAACTGAGGACAGGCACTGCATTTTCAGTATTTATATATTCCAGAGTGGCATACATCAAGCACTTGGGGCAAACTTCAACATGAGACAGTACTCTTTTGGGTCACTTGTTCAATTTAGTAGAGATCCTGTGCAGAACTGAATGAAAGCTGCTTCTAAACTCTACATAGCCACCTACACACTGCACTAACTTCAGAAAGGTTTGTTTTGAGATCCTATGCCATCCTGTTAGGTTATCATGCATTTATGGCATTTGGGAGATTGAAATTGGTTAGAAAATATTTTCCATCCCATTAGTTAGAGTGCCATCAAGATATAGGCACCTTCACTTATCTGGCAGGTTAGGGATTCGAGTATGGTCAGAAAGTGGAATTGGTTGAAAAGCAGCACCCAGTCATTCGTCAGTTCTTCTCCTCTTAGCTTCTTCCTGTAGGGAACATAAGTGAATTATGGAGGCTCGTATTCCCTACAGGAGAAAGGCAAGAGGAGAAGAACTCATGAAAGAGCGGACCCCACTTTGAAAGGACAGTACATGTCTATAATTTACCACAGATGAAAGAGCAGAAAGCAAAAAAATGAGTTGTCCAAAAGCATGGGTCACCTGCACGTAACTTCAACACTGCAGCAAAACAGCTGCATGATCAAAAATTTGTAATCCATCAACAGCAAAGTGCTGAATATGTGAATGTGAAGTGAGTCAACATCTTCCAGTCATGAATAAGGGAGTATAAAATGTGGGGAGCAGAATCAAGAGTGTATAAGGCACAATTTCTATCCAATATCCAAAAAAAAAAAAAAAGGATTCCTCTCCATTATATAGGCTAGGAAACTGATGTCCCATCAAGCCAAAACAAGCTCTCCAGCCACATACAGCAGCTTGTTAGCGGCAGAATAATTCCCTGGTTCTTGTAATTCCAGGCCAATGGCATGAACAGATGGCTTATCAAGCCCTTGGTGGGCCACCATGCAAGGCTAATGGCCAATGCTTTTTGTGGGACAAAAGCCGTAAAAGCCTTCAGCAATTGCTTGCACAAAAAACATTTTATTGCACAACACCACTTTATGCCCCACATTCAATGGTGACAGTCTTTAACAGCCACCAACTTGAAGTCAGAGAAAGGTAATACTCCAAGTTAATTTGCAAGTCTAGAAAGCCTCCTTCATTCCATCTCGGTCAAATGTAATCCTAGTATCTCTGTCACTCACATGGGGAACGAGATCTTTATGCCACTAAAAGAGGGTGCGTGTGTGTCCCAGACATTAACCATTAAAAAAAGAGTCTATTAGGTGAGTGCTTATAGATTAGATGTGAGTCACCACCTCAGGGCTCAGCAATGTTCTGATTTTTCAGTGCTTAACTGCTGCTTTGGACATCTTTTTAGGTCCATCTGACAGCTGCATGAAAAACTATTTGCTGCATGGATTTCATGCTGACCTATCTAAATGCTTAAGAGACAGGCAGGCATACAAGCCTCAGTTCTCTGGTGGGAAGCCTTTAAGCAGCTTCACATAACCAACTCATGCAAGTTAAGCAGCCACGCCAGTTTTAGAAACCCAACTCCTAAGGATTTTTTTTAAACGGTCTATAATCCACAATTACTGATTTCATTTCCCAGATCCAGGCAGCCTTCTTAAGAACAACACTGCTGAGCATTCTTTCCTTGTGCCCAATTTTTCCAGCACATTCTGCCACCACATGGGACATTGCTGGAGGAGAACACAAGTCAGACACAAGAGTCAGGTTCCCTTGCCCTGCGTAGGCGTTGAGCAGCACTCTACCTGACTGGTTGTTCCTCATTCGGATGGCTTTGGCCTTTGCCAGCTCCAGGGCCGTGACCCACCGCTGCCGCTCCACTTCTGAGGTAGCCTTGAGATGGTACGTCCTTCCCCCATTAGAAAGGACAATGTTACAGGAATCCTCAGTATCGATGTGAGCCGTTGATAGGTTGATGGTTCCTCGACAGGTGTGAGCCATTTCAGCTTGAGTCCTGCAAAACCAGCACAGAAAAGAGCGTGAGGGCCTTTGGCCACACATTCTCAATGCTCGCAAGAAAGCCTCTCCCATCAATAGCTTTTGTAAAATATAGTGCAAGCAGGATTCTGGCACTACTGCACAGGAAAACTCCTTCCCATCAAAGGACCAAGGAAACATAACCACAATTGTGCCATACAGTGTTGATGTTCCCCGCAGAATTCTAGATTACAACACTGGTATTTGTAGCATTTATTCTTAACAAGAGCAATGACCACCAACCCATTTCAGTGGCCATTGGGGAGTTGGGAAAACTCATTCTCCCACATGCAAGGACAGCCTTTTCATTCCTAGGTCCTTCTTTAAAAAATACTCCATTGTGCTTCATACCCTTGCAAAGCACATCCTACCTAATACATCGCTAAGAACAGAGCTCTCTGCAGGCCCATTTACAGGTAGCAGGTGGTGTGCTTTACTGTGAGCCCCCAGGCACAAATTCTAGACAGGAGATCATTTTTCTTTAAGCTGTCCACCAAGGAAAAAATTCCCTGCATCAGTTCTACTTGGGGCACCAGAAACCAGTCAGACATGGACATTCCTAGACAGGTGGGAAGTACCTTCTCTGCAGAACCTATTATTGTTTCAGATTATAATTAGGACCATAAATTATAAGGCACTTCAAATGGTTTAGGTGATGGGCAATGACTGAGCGTAGCACTGCTTATAATTTGTCCACCTGGCACAGTGTCAGAGACATCACTACCCGGTCACAGCTTTGCAACTAAAAGGCGGGGGTCAAGAGGAAGGCAAGGCTCCACCTGCAGACAGAGAACAGGAGGGATGGATGGCTGCCCCACTACACACCAAGCTGTTTCACTCTGTTGCCTCCTGACCTGTTTCTCAGCGTGTGCCTCTGCAAGAGTTCCCACAACAGCCTCCATTTCAAGAGAGATAGTCATGTTATACTTGAACCAACAGACCAATGAAGCACTGCTCAGTAACTCCCCAGGGGGAAAAGATGAAGACTACACTGAATTTTATTTGCTTGTCTTCGTCCCTCCATCTGAGTAGCACTGACATAACCTGCTGTGGGCCCTGCATTGTCCAAAGCTTTACCCTCCCCTAGCCCTGCAAAACTGCCATGACAACGTTCCCAGGAGACATCCCAGGATTCCACTTTCATTTTTAAATTAGCATTTGCCAGATACCCTGGAAGGCAATTTACTCCCATTAGACCATAGAAATGGAAGCCAGGCACCTTACAGAAGAAGAGCACCTTCTATTTCTCTAGCCCTACAGAAAACAAGCCTCAGCCAGCATGTCAGATATGTTCCTAAGGACCAAAGTAGTGGTGACAGCAAAATCCATACACTTTCTTCTTTCAAAAAAAGAGGAAAATAAAGGACAAGCAAAAGCTTCCTTGAATGTAGGAACCTCGCCCACATGGCTAACCTTTCCTCTTTCGGCTGCCTGCCTACTCAAGACCACCCTCTGAAAGGCTCTCTTCTCTGCAAATAAGGGGAAAAATTGAGAGCTTTTATCTCAGCCCCCCTCCCCATGGAAAGTAGCTTAGGGACAGAGAGTCAAACCCAAGGAATGGGGAAAAAGAAAGGGTTAAGCCATGGAACACACTTGTGGTTTTCAACCAAGGTCTCTGGGGCTGCTTTTTGGTTTAAAACATAGCTAAGATAAAGAAATCTGTGTCATCTCTAGCTTGTCTCTAAATGGCAAGGTCAAAGAGTCCAACTATGTTTTCAGTAGCGCAAAGCTACTATTCTTCTGGCATCTAGGCAGTACCTCAAATGACTGGGAAATGAGCAATTTCTTGTTTTTCAAAGCTTCTTGAAAATGCTCTCTTACTCATTTTGCTACTGAAAGGCATCCCATTGTTGCTGTAACAGTCAAACACATCTCTGCAGAAAATTACTGGAGAAGAAAGGGATTCTCTGCCTTGGGCTGCCACAGAGCAGACAGACAGACTCATTTCTCTTTCGCTTAGAGAAGAAAGTGTTGCACAAGTTGCATGATCCAAGCTGTTTACCCAGATTATAACGGCACGCCATCCATTCAGTTTATCACAGGAGCAATGCACCAGTTTCACAACTTGCAAACAGGACATACAGAC
This sequence comes from Iguana delicatissima, assembly GCA_948472985.1. Taxonomy (NCBI): domain Eukaryota; kingdom Metazoa; phylum Chordata; class Lepidosauria; order Squamata; family Iguanidae; genus Iguana; species Iguana delicatissima. The sequence continues at coordinate 168,335 of CAOKZL010001770.1, read as the reverse complement.
AGGAACTACAGGCTAACAGGGACAGGGCCTTTTCATTGGTAGTGCCTTTTCATTTTCTCAGCCTGTCTAGCTTTCCTTATAGTACTAAATCCAACTGTTCATCTCAGCTAGGGCAGCACCACTGAAGCAATGGGATCTACATAAGTATTGACTTAACAAGCTCCATTCAGCCCACAGATCTACTGTAGCTTGGACCAACAACTAGATTTAGCCTTTCCTGGTTCATTTTTTGATGAGCTGTTTTATTTAGATGCTGCTCTTATGAGGACCTTTTTTTAAATAGGGAAGCTGGTTTTAGATTATTTTAACATACTTGTTATTATACAATGAATATCATAAATCTGTCCTGACAATGTGTGTGTGTGAGCGGGGAATAAATGAACAGAAGGGCCACCACTCCAAATACTACCACAGAAAGTTTCACGTGTCTTGGTTTCAGAATCAGTCATTTGTGAACTACTTTTCAACATAAGCACATTCCCATGCCTATCACATCCCCACAGTAGGTAACGTCCCCACTTCCTGCTAAAGGAGAATCTTCTGATAACGTGGGTTCTGGCAGAGCATTCTGGTGATGCTGTCACTGGTTAAGCTTCCAGATCCCAGCTAGGCAAACAGATTTTTGCAAAGCTTTTGCTTTTTTATTTCCTTTTTAAAATAGTGACACTTCTCAGGATGGCATAGAAATTCATTTTGACTCCAGCCAAGCAGACCCACAGCACACTCTCCTGACAGACTCAGCACAGCCACCTTGTTAAGCATCCCACACAAAGCCACAGAGGTGCCTTTCAGCAGCAAATGTCCCAGTATTTGGACAGATTTTCCTATTCCAAACTAGCTTCCTTGTGGTTGCATAAGGTGGGGTAGGGGGGACCAGGCAGGTTTCCAGGCCCAAATGTGAGATAATCCTCAGGAAGCAGGCATGGGAGAAAGTTAAGTGCAGTCCTGCATTCCCATGTCACTAGAAGAAAGATTGGAGCTGAACACCCACCCACTCGCTTATTTGCTGGGATTAACAAACGAGAGGCCATTAGCAGGAGGACAGCTAGATAAGGAATTAGGAAGCAAATGTTTCTCCAAAGCTCACTTGTTTTTGTTTTTTTGTTCTTCTTGTAAAGCAAAAGTTTACATAATCCTCACATAACCAAACAGTAAAACACAATGCATGTTATACTGGAAAATGCAAGCTATTCACAAGTGCCATAACATCTTTTAGATGTCAGTGGTTTAATGTATGTGTATGTGCCTTCAAGTTGACTTATGATGACCCCATGAATTTCATAGGCTTTTCTTAGGCCAAGAATCCTTGGAGGAAGTTTTGCTAGTTCCTTCCCCTCAAAAAGAGTCTACGCTACCTGGGATTCATTGGTGGCATCTGATCCAAGGACTAACCAGGGCTGACCCTGCTTTGCTTCCAAAATCAGATGAGATATTTAGGATATTTAGGCCTTACTGGCGGTTTATAAATACCTGTAAATAAAACACAAGCAGAAATACCTCCTGAATAGAAACAACTGAAGAGGCTGTAGAAAGGAGAAAAAAATGTACAGGCTACAAATATTCTCTCCTGTTTAAATAGCTAGAAGCAAAAGCAGAACCTGTCTGCTCTGTGGCCAAACAAGCTAGCCTTCTGCTTGAAGGGAGAAGGAGACATGCTTTACCACAGTCACTTCACTGTCAATAAGAATGTTTCTACAGTGTCAAACCCAAGATTAAAAATACAGCATACTTTTCCTGTTCTTCAAATTTGGGAACTAGACATCCTTCCCATCTCTGCAAAGCAGCTCAGAAGCTGACGCATGATTCAGATACAAAAAACATTTACTGTTATTATATGATTGCACCTCCAGCTGACTGGCTATACAGCTTTGGCTGAAACCAATTTCAGTCTCTTTGGACTCTGAAATTTGAAAGCCAAAGGCTTTCAGAGAACAGTAGAGAGGTTACCCTAAAGAAGAATTTAAATAGGGCACCTTCCTCAACCTGCCCCCTCTCAATCAACCCAGCACTCTGTGGGGCTGTGTCCCGAGATCAGCCTCTTGATTTGCTAGGACCACTGAATTGGTTTAAAGGGGACCTGCTTGGATTAACCCTCAGCTTGTTCACCCACGTTCATTCCCAGCCATCCCTAATAAAATGATATACTACTGACAAGTGGGGAGGGTCTCTCTCTCTCTCACACACACACACACACACACACACACAGAATCAAAAGTTGCCTTGAGCAAAAACACTGCCTCCGAGATCTCTATTTTTGCTTGTTTCCGATCAAGCCGTATCCCACCCGTGATGTCTCAAGGATTCTGGAGATGCTGCTGTGTCACAGAAGCCATCTTTTGGCTTCCACAGCCCTCAAGTGGGATGATTTCTGGGCTGGGGGAAAAGCCAGGTGCTCTGCTGCACAGGTATCTCAACAAGCTAGGCATGTCCTACTTTCTGGCTCTCCAGTTCCGCTCAAGCTGCAAATGCAGACTTTAAACACCACACTGGGAGAATTTTCCAAATTTTGGAACACCAGATGCTGAAGAGCAAAAACAGCATATGCTTCTGAATGTTTTACTGAGTCACAGCTTTCTTCCAATTGCTTTGGTGAGGCCTGGACACCCTTTGCAAGCCTCAAAGCACACACAGCTGCCCTGTGCCAGAGAAACAAAAAGGTGACATGGCACAGAGAGGATTAAGTCTGCTATGGCAGCAGGAACACTCAGTAGTTTCCAAACTATGCCTGGAGCAAGAAACAAAGAGGCATCTTGCCAAAGCAACGGTTCACCTGTGAAAAGTTCATGGCACAGTAAATGACACAATCTGGTGGCCCAAGCCTTGGTGACTAGCAGTTGTTCTAATCCCTGGGATCCATCCTTGTCTAGAAGCAATGGCATGATCTCCCTCGATTTTCCCCATTGCTTAGGAGTTTAAAGCAGAATGGAACACCAAGCATTTCCGGGCGATTCCAGCTGTATCTGCATAGCTGTTTCGGGTTAGGTGTTTGATCAACAAAGAACTGCTGTACTCGCCTACGCACCACTGGCCACCTACAGCTCCAAGTATCTTCAAGGAGGAGTGGACTTTGCCTTACCCCTAAAGCAGTGGTTCTCAACCTGTGGGCCCAGATGTTTGTGGACTTCAGCTCCCAGAAGCCCCAGCCCCTATGGTCAATGCTCAGGGCTTCTGGGAGCTGAAGTCCACAAACATCTGGGGACCCACAGGTTGAGAACCACTGCCCTAAAGTCTCAGAAACTTGGAGACATTCTCTGAGTGCAAATTTGGAGCACAGCTTTTAAGAATTTACTCAGAGAACTTTAGTTACAGTACCACAGCTGTGACTGCTGATGATGACGGAGAAGAGAATCCAGGATGCACCCGAGCTAATATTATGTTTACTTTCCCATTCAGTGCTTGCAGCCCAGAACAGACTAAGGACAATGCTGTGTTTTATTCTTTCATCAACAGCCATCAAGGTGTTTCCAAATGTCTGCTTATCAGATCATTAATTCTTTACAGGAAAGAACTTATCCAGAACTCTTAAACTCTAGGCCAAACACTGTTTCCTCATTTTCCACTTTCTTTTTGAACATCCTAAAGGTAGAAACATTGGGATGCATTCACACATCTCACTTCCAAAGGAATAATCACCACAGCGGTTTTGCTACATCAGCCAAAGTAAAATTTGTTAGTCATGCTCCAAGACTCTTTGATCTCTGATAGATCACATCATTAACCTACTTCACTGTTGCTATGAGGCTTACTTTTCAGTATTTTTCTTTAAAATAAATGGCCATAAAAATTAATAATTCTGCCAGAGGAATGGAGAAACAAAGACCTGCAAAGAAACTCACTGTATTACATTTACAGCACTGTCAGCCAGAAGCTGATTCTGCAAACTGCTGGCAGTGTGGGGGAGGGGGGAGATGGACTAAAGTCGTAAGGCCTGCAGATTTAGGAACATAATGGCCATATGTGGTGGGGGAAAAACCAAGAGAACTGCCAAAGACAACCTAGAGGGCTTGTCTGGGTGTTGGGCACCTAACAACTCCATTAGAATACAGGAAGGAGGTCATGTGGGCAAGCTTATTTGAGACTGCATATGCATTTAAAGCAAGTTTTGGATCCAAGATGGTGCTAACCACGCCAGGGCTCATGAATGCTCAAGTCCAAACATCTCAAGAACACTGGGTTAACAATGGCTGCTTTAAATCTCATAAATGAAAGAATACCTTTGGAAGAGTGTTGCCAACACCAACTCAAATCTCAAGAGACTGAAGATTTTCAAGGCTCACAGAAGGGCCTTCAACATTATCACCTCTCTCAGAACTAACAAAATGAGAACGCTGTAGTGGGGATTAAAGCCTTTTGCAATTCACTTAACTCATACATGATGTAGAATTCAAGGCATACACAATATTGTTTTATTTTACACAGATGCTACACACAGCCAAATACAGAACCATTTGGAGGCTTTCTGCAAAGGAGCATTCAGCACTCAAACTGCTGATGAAACTTCACGGAAATGTTTCCCCCTCCTGCTCAAACAGCAGCCAGCAAACCAAACACTGAAGAGAACCAATCCTGTTTTGATAAGCAGACTAATTTCAAGTCACTATTAACCAAGCACAGTGGGACAGAACGCAAGCTGAACCATCAGGGCTGCAGAGGGCATGACCAATTCATATATGCAAACAGCTTTCCTGGGGCCTTCTGTCAGACATCGATTGCCCTCGAGTCACCTTGTACTTGGAAAAACAGGTGTTCAGTTTGAGCCACATGAAAAACAGGTGTTCACTTTGAACCACATGCTCTGCAACAAGCGTTAAACTGCTTAACGCTCCCACAATTCTCTGCACAGCAGGTGACCACTTCACTGGGACTCCTAATGGAAGCAAATTTGCAAAGAAGAATGCTCTTTCAAGCAATATTACATCAGGCTACATCAAACCTGGAACTTTTTTAGAGTTACTGTTGCTGACCAGATTATTTCAGGGGAGCGGGACAAGGCTCTGTCTGAATACGCTAAAGGTACAGCCAGACAAGCCAAAGGCAATATGACAGACTGTTTCCAAGTGGAAAGGAGGGAAGCAAGACCAACATCCATCCCACTGTCTGCCCTGTTCTGGACCAACTGCAGTCACGTGGCCATTTCCAGAGACAACCAGCACATAGCAAGCAGTCCAGCCACCAAACGGGTTCTTCCCCAGAGGTGAGGGGTGGCCTGTTCCCTCCTAACCAGGCACAGTCTGTTTCCCCCCTGTGGCCCTTCAATGAAGAGAGGCACTTCGTGTTCATTCAAGCCAGGGCAGAGCTGCCTATGAGTCTGGCCTCGGAGAAATGACCTTTACGACTGGAGACCAGCCAAAAGTGCCAAACCTATTCTGTGCCCATGCTGATGATGCCACCAGAGGCACAGCCAGACCCCCTGCCTCCTCCTTTGTCCTGGGGGAGAGAATTCTAGACCTTCACTTCCTCTCATCTCCCCGCCCTGGCCTAATCCTAACTATTTTTTCTCCTTTTCGCCACCTTTTCAGCTCCAATCATGCAGATTTCATAACTTCCACATAGACTGCCACCCTGCCCAATTTTTTGTGTAACATCGTGCATAATAAAGATGTCTGGAAATCTCAAAAGCTTGCAGTGATTATTCTATGCATTTTAACTGGTCCTAATAAAGGTATTGAACGACTGTGGATATTTTTTTTTTTTTTTTTAGAGCTCAAGACACAGCAATAAATCATTCTTGCTGGCAAAGCACGGCTCTTTCGGTGTTGGTTTCCTGCCAGCAGCCCATAAAAACACAATTTGTGATCCCACAGTCAGTACAGAAACATCCAGTTCCATCAGGGTACTTCTGCCCTGTGCTTTGACATTGCCCTCAGAAAGCAAACAGAAGCCACAATTCCACCTTTGAGGAGGAAGACCTACATAGATATAGGTACTTCCTTCTTCAAATACTAGGTCCCACAGCTCTCAGTAGATGCCAGCAGCCTCAGGCTGAATTTGATGACAGCTAAACAGATGCTCCAGAGGAGGGAGAGCAAGATGCAAGAAGACTGGGAAACCAAGCCCAACAAGGCCCCTGGGATCCCACCCAGCTCAAGAGTCTAGGATTTGCTACAGACCTGATCACTTGCCAAAGACCAGGGGGGTGGGGAGAGAATGAGGAAACTGAATGGCTTGCCAAGTAATTCTCTGCTTTGGCTACCAACATGCAAGCAAATAAAAAAGTAAAATAAAATTAGTATATTCCTAAGCAGAGAAGTCAAGTTTTGCCACAGAATAGGGAAAGACGTGTATTTTTCACTGGAAAAAGAATGCAAGAGGCATCACTTGCTTCAGAAATAGTTACAAAGAGTTACTGAAAAGTGACTCAACTAGGTCATCCTTTTTTTAGATCTGTTTGTTGCAATATTAGATTTTTGTTAAAGGGCAGCAGTTTAAGGCTTGGGAGTTCTGCACAGTAATCATGTCTGCTTTTCTGTACATTGGTTCACACAAAGCTAAATTTTGGTAGCTGAAACACAGAGAGTACAGACAGCTCAACTTGCTGATGCATTCTTCTGTTCATTCACCATTCAGTATATATTTTGGAATAAAAGCTCCAGCATGAGCACACAGAACTTAACAGCGCAGACAAATTGGTTTCCAAACAAGAGCTGAACTGCCATATTTAATCAGATTATTGATCCAGCTTTCTGGCAGCACAGAAAACAAGGAGCTAAGTCAGCAAAGCTCTTATCCTAAAGGCATGCTGAGCAGACAAGTGGGCTCCTCAACAGTAATGCAAGAGTGCATGCGTTCTCTCTTGAAATCCAGACAGCATGCATGCAAGAACATATTCCGCTTATCTGCATGTAAGCCTTTGGTCTTGTATTGTAAGCAGAAAGAAAAAGGGCTCTCACCATTTGTGGCAGAAGTTTAAACATTGTTTCCCAGAGTTGACAAATCATTCTCACCCACTCATCCACAATACACTGCCAAAAACGGCTAGCAGATTTCCATGAAATTAGTCTCCGCAAGAATATCCACAGACACATACTGTTTTAAGTAAGGCCTTCAATTACCCTGCTTCTTCAAAGAGAGCATGGAGGCAGGTATAAAGAAAAATTAGTAAATTTAACATTCCTTTTATTGCTTACTGTAAAAGTTTATAATCTGAAGAACTGCCTGAAAGGAAATGTAAGGTAATGAACAAAACCGAAACATTTAAAATCATGATGAACAATATTTTAGGACTCCCTTCCCCCCCCCACACACACAGAGATACTCACAAAGCCAGAAAATGTTTGTGCACATCAGTACTGACATTCAATTCCCTTCAACCTGGAAGCAAGGGGAATTCCTCTTAAGAGCCTCTCCACTGTCTGACTCAGCAAAGCCCAACTAAGTTCTTGGCAAAGCTCAATTCTGCTTCAGTTCTGAAGCTTACAGAAACTTTCATCACAGGAGATCAGAACAAGCAGACCACCTCCCAATTTTTCCCCCTCCTGGACAGATTTCTAGAGAAGGTGGGATGGCGAGGTTTCTTCCTTGTTGTCCTGAATACCTCATGCAAACCCAGTGAGAAATGAGGTGCTCCTTTATGCCCGCATGAAGGGAAACAGTACATGAAGCAAGCACAGCTCCTATGAAGGAATCTGATGTTGGAGTCACATCAGAGAAATGCTAGATGTTTTTAAAGTGATTACTCCTTTATTTTTGTCCAATCATCTGTCTCCCACCCACCCCCAACTTTGGTTTCCTCAGTGCCCTGCTAGGAGATGAATTCTGGAGAAATCAAAAGTTCACCTCCATTTCACAACTTTTTAGTTATGTCTCAAAATAGGTGTCACCTTAGGAGTGACTTGGGGAGACAGATCTATTTTTCCTAAGGGACTCCAACCTATGCTTTTGCAGGCTTTGAATTTATAGCTGCCAAAATGCCGACAGAAGGCACTTGAGGCTAGTATTGAGAGACTGCTGCAACATCAAAAAAACATAAGCATGAGTGACTCTTGAAAACAGCCAAAAATCCTTAACGGCCTTTGCACTCTTTGAGACCTACTTAGAGCAACGTCAGGCACTCAATCGCACAGCAGAGGCATCAATAAATAACTTTATATCAATGTATGTGCCTCGCCCTTGTTTGTATCCCATGGTACTCCCCCTTCCCTTGTTTATTTTTCTTAATTTTTCCTTACTTTCCATTCTTTCTTTTCTCTATAATCATGCTGCTTAATAGTCTTAAAGAAAAATAAAGGATTAACTGAGCTGTTTGCTTTTCATCCTAGAACATCATGATTAGCCCACAATTTTTAAGAGGACAATCAGACATTGGGAGGGGGGATTCAAAGCAACAGCAAGTGTACCTTGAAGTCTGTTTTGAAAGCTAACTGTAGCAGCGGGCCAACTCTTCCAAGCCGGAGCCTGGCTTGCTAGGCCATTAGACCGCCATCAAGTAGCAGTCACATGAATTCCAGCCCCACTCAAGCATGCACTGACCTTCACATGAACTGAAAGAGAAACTGACTGACATTTCTTGCAGACTTTTGCCAAATTACATAGGATCCAGGCCTTCCCACCCTGGGTTATGCAAGCAGCACATATTTTTTTGAGGAATGGAAAGAATTTTGGGGAGCAGCGAGCTGCGGTTCAGGGGCAGGACACACACTCCACATGCAAAAGGTCCCCAGTTCAGTTCTCAGCACTTTCTGGACCAATGGAGAACAATTCTCATCTGAAACCTTGGAGGAATGTCCCCAGCTAACATGGGAAATAAACACCAAGCTAGATGGTCCAGAAGTTTGACCCTGTCTGAAATAACTGTCCCATTTTCCTGAAAAGAATTTCTTACACAACTTCTAATTTATGAATACCACAATTCCAGAAAAATTTCACACACAGTTCAAGTGGAACTCTACCCCAAGGCAGAGCTACATATGTCTGAAATCATGGTTTACTCCCATGGAAGTTATATAACCAAGCAAGCAGTCTTGGAAGGAAGATCCCGAGAGTATAATTACAGTTGCTATGGCAGCATGTTTTTAGATGAACCACTAGAGGACTGGTCTAAACCACAGAAGTGGTGGCCTTGCTTTTGAGGGAGAAACAATTACATGCATCTCAAAGGGCATGCTGCTCTGAGCCATACCCCAATATTCACTCTGATAATACAATAAGTAATAACAGTGTGACTAATACGTATCTCAATATAGGGTAGAAGATACGGAACGGCATCTTAGGAAAAACATACCTGCTAATGGAATACCTTGTGTACCTAGAGGATATGGTCATCTCTGAAAGAGGAATATATGAACATATGGGAGGTCTTGACTGCTTCCAGCAGTACTCTGTTGAAAAATTCAATATTTTCAAGGCTGAGTTCCACTTTACACCTAACAACAGTACTGGTCTTGTCCTTAAAATCTTGACTGTGAGGACTGTGTCTGTCCAACTATCACACTTAATTTTGTTTACCCCAAATTTTCCGGTTTCCCTTTTTATTTTTCCTGCTCCTCAGATAGCAAAGTTACATGGACTTGGGTTGCAGCACTTTGCAGCTATCTTTACTACAGGGTCAACTCACAATTTTGTTTGCACAAAGACTAAGGCTTTTATATTTTTTAAACTTCACAAGTATGTCAAACAGTAAATTGTTCCATGGTGAAATGGTCTATGCTCAGCTATGCATGAAGCATGGTGTGTTGCTAAAGCAGTAAAATAGATTCACTGTAAAAATAAGTATTATATATATTTTTAACTTTTACCTAAATTTCCATTTACCAGGAAAAGAAAAAAACTTTCTCTTCCACATCTTCAAAATTTCACCTCTCTGCTCTCAAACAATCAACTGCCCATGCAGTAGTATTTGGAGAAAAGGTACACTGCACAATGGCAAATGCTCGTTTTCCAATGTAACAAAGCTAGGAGGAATATGACGCAGCCTGAAAGGGACTCTTCCAAAGCAAGCAAACAGGAATGCGCAGACCATCCCCACATGCCCAGCCCTGTTTTCCCTCTCCTCCAGGTGTGTACCTCCAGTGTGACTGTGAACCACAACCAACACTCACCCAAGTAACACAAGAATTACCTAGAAGTAAACAAACCCATTCTCTCTCTTCTGCTCCCACACCAGATTCCATGCTACTGTGTGACTTCAGCAAGCTGAAGCCCAAAACCTAGTCAAAGGGTATTTCACAATGCTCATACTGCCATCAAAACATAAGTACCTTTTCCCTTCCCAGTCTATTGCCAAGTTAAGAGAAGACTGAGCAGCCCCCACCCTATGTTAGGAAAGCCGTTCCACTAAGAATTAACTGTAGGATTTAAATGGAAAACTGCATTGCTAGACACAAGACACTTAACTGTGGAATATCCCCATGTGATCACTAGCCTCCAGACAAAGCCCCTTTGTAGCCTCCAGATGCAGCTGACAGACAAGAGGCTGGTCACACATCAGGTCCAAATGGGGAAGGCTCCTCAACGGTACGTGAGGCAAAACGGTCAGCCAGGCACTCAGTGGCTATCCAGTACCGTGAAGGCACTTTGCTCACTGAAGATTAAGCAGTTACTCCAAAACACATCATGCTGACATAGGATGAAACATCTTTCTCAAACTATTTCATGGAGAAACTAGAAAAATGTACTTGGATGTAGATACTCTGTAATCCAAGAGGTAGATGCATCGCAAACTCACGTGTGCCTGGGGGCCTGTATTGCCAGAGAAAAGACACAACAAAGAACGATCTGGTATTCGTTGTTCTAACTGCACTGGCTACCATCTTGTATTTGCCCTCAAGAATGCTGCTCTTCCAAAACCCCTGTAAATCCCACCCATTTGTTTGTTATTCAGAAATGTGACTCTTACAACAGTAAGTATGTTTCAACACTCTAACAATATTCCAAAGCAAGCAGACCTAAAAAATAGAACAGTTGTTACTTTCCAACCAGCTGCACATAAAGATTTTCACAAGAAGAAACTTTTGATTCAGTCAGCAACACACTGGGTTGACATGGGGGCACTGGAGTTTTAATGTTTCTTATTCATATGGTGTTTTAAAATTGCTTTAATCAAAATTTTATTTGAATATATGCTTCAGTCTTCATAACTTCTGGTGGTTTACTGATCTATTTTAATATGCTGTGGACCGCGCTGCATGCCAACCATGGAAGATATAAATAAAAGAAAACAGACAGACGTCATTATATGCTTTCAAGTCAGCTCCATCTCCTTTGTGCCACTCCCTTTATAACTGTGAACCAGACCCTCTGAGGAAATATATTCTCCCCTCAGAGTCAGCCCCTTCGCCTTCCTTTAGGTCTGACTGTGTGCTTTCCAGGCTCTTCTGACTTACAGCAATCCTAAGGAGAACCTGTCATTGGGCAGAGCCAGTCATCTAGTGTATTCTATGAACCACATGTGAATTATGAGGACTTTACCCACAACAGCTCATGCTAAAATAAATTGCTTAGTCTTAAAGGTGCTTTGAGGTTTCTGTTGCCCTTATTTTATTTTTATACTGAAAACACTCTAAAACTGACCAGCAAAGGTGAACAGAGACCACATCAAAAGCAACTGGTTCTTCTGTTTTACAGGTAAAAAAACCAATATTTACAAGCCACAGACTTTTTTTGTCCAATTTTAGCTGTTTGTTGAAGAAATAGGAGACACAGACTCTCGGCGATATCCTACAAAATCCAGCAACCTATCAATGGACTAAGACCTACCTTCTGCCCACCCTAGATATAAAGACTACCTGCACAACCAAGGCAACTTCCCCCTGGGGGATTTGCTACTAAGCCCCTGATCCTACAGCCTGCCTGGTCTCCTTACAGATTAACAAATATAACACAAGCAGTTCCAAGAGTTTCAATTTTTATTTTGTGTGAAACACAAATGCTGCAACAGTGCCAAAGTACATGCAAATCTCCTTGCTTGTCTATGTTGGCAAGGGGTCTGTGGCAAATTCTAACACAGCACATCTTGAATGCAAACATAGCGCCTTTTGAGGACATCAGCTGAATAGGCCAGGTACAGATGGATGCTTCCTTCAAGGACTACAAATGGTACAAAGGACATTTCTTAAGATGAATCACTAGTCAAGACTAGTCAAGTCATCAAGACTAACTGAGAGAAAGAAGTTTGTAGCATTAGCTATTATAGACTATGCATCTAATGAAGCAGACTTAGCCTATGAAAGCTTATGCTACCACCTTCTTCCTCTCAATAGTCTCAAAGGGGCTACAAGACCCCTTTACGTATTGATCCAGACCAATACAACTATGTCTTTGAATGATATAAAGCCATGCCACACCAAGCCAGACTGCCACGTCCCTAGGTTCCTGTTTTAGAAAGCTGCCAGAGCTCTTCTGTTACTTCATGCTTCTAATTCCATCAACATTGTGCTTACATGAAATCCAGTTCCACGCCAGAATCCGGAATCCCTGGAAGGGTTACACAAACATTTAGAGCAAGCGGTAAGCATGCCAATACTGTCCAGGCAACAACTCCAACCTTTGTTTCCCTCACATCCACTCTCCAGCATTTCAGGTGTGCAGGCTGAATTGTAACCAGAGTCCCAGCCATGGTTAGGGGATGGAGGTGACCTCAGCAAGAAACTCAGAATTCAAAATTAATAAGCCAACAACAACAAGCAACGAAGCCTTTGGTTATAACGGGGGGGGGGGATTCCACTTCCTCACAGACAGATCATGTACCCAACTGACCAATGAAAGAGTATGGTTAAGGCACCTGGAAACAGTAAAATGCTGTGGTAGCTCTTGGAAATCACTGTCTAGAAACAACCTGGGATGCCTGCAGACTTCTCACCCACCTAGTTATTTCAACATTGCTATTATGATAGCCTCCAAGATTCTGGAAAAAAGTTGTTGACATCTGCTGTCCAACTCAGGGAAAAGTCATCATCCACATACAGTCTGACCATTTAATGTTGGTACTTTGATTACTAACAAAGCAATATTTTCTCACCTAGTGAGCGTGTTAAATGCAAAAGATCGCCTGGAGCTCCTGTTGGCAAAGAGGGTTTTGATTTCCAACGCATCTGATGTGCTGCCCAAGAACAATTTCTGTGCAAGCATCTTAGAAACTCCACAGTTTATAATATGAAAGCTAGCACTGTATTTTAGGAATCTTGCTTGGAGAGTATCGAATGCTTTTATGGAAGAATCAATAAAAGTTATCAGAGGCCAGCGACAAAGTAGAGGAGTTGTCAGAGAGGGAGGGAGCGGGCCATGACTACTTGTTCCCCATTAGCCCACAGCAAGAATGGCAAGGCCCTGAGTCCAAACAGGCAGGGCTGCCTGCATTCCCCTGTGCTCTTTCCAGTCTCCTCCTGCTGGCTGTGCAACAGAAGCAAAGCCCTTCTTGCTACTGCTGGTGGGGCGATAATTCTCATAATCTACTTTTCTACATGGTGCTTAAATCCAGCAATGGTGAAAAACAAAATTGTACCAAAAGTGAATCTCCCTTCCACCAGCAGAATGTGGTCATGGCTGGCCCTAGGAAGTGGCCTCTGCTCTACTGAATGTGTTGATTCATTTAAAGTTGCACGAACGCACTGAAAACTGACCACTATCTAGTCCTACTGCCAAGAGGAAGGGCAAGATCCTGTCACACCATGTTAGAAACACATTCAAGTGGTAGCACTAGTCTAGTCCCCAAAGCTCCCCATAGACACTTCCTGCCCACTGTCACCACTTGCTCCCAAGTCTGGCGCTTCTTGCCAGGGAAGTTTGGAAGTCAGGCCCTGAGTCCCCCGGCTCACTGTAGATTTGGACAAGACCAGCCTCCCATGACTTCTGCTCCTCAGCAGAAGACAGCTGCACAAGGTACTGGTCTGGCAATTTGCAGAGCGAAGTCACCACTGAGCAAAAGCCACCCAAAGGTCACAGACTCAATCTTTGGAGACTTCTTCCAAGTGGACTATACATCTGGCAGAACACTGTACAAACACTGACATAAATCAAGCTTGTTGCCTGGAAATGAATGCTAAGAATTGTTAGGAACAGGTACTCTTTAGACAGAGAAAAAATTACCCTTCCCAGGCTGATGGTTGGTCTACCCTGCTGATCATTTCAGCACAAGAGATGACATTGGATTGTCCCACGGTAAAGGCCTGAGCCAGCATGGTGTGGCGGTTGGAGCACTGGACACTGACCCTGGAGACCAGGGTTTGATTCCCCTTTTCTTGGCCATGGGACCCACTGGGCATCACACACTCTCCCCTCCAGAAAACCCCATAACAGGTTCACCTGAGGGTTGCTGCAGGTTGGAAATGACTTGAAGGCGCACACAACAACAACAACAACAACAACAACAACAACAACAACAACAACAACAACAGCCTGAGCCCTCAGGCTTGCTGAGTTCCATAGGCTGGAAGAAACTTCATTGCTTCTGTGTTCTGGATTTCTGTGGCTGAGCAGAGAGAATTTGCATTTTGGTCTCCAGAGTCATAGTCCAACACTCAAACCGTTGTATGATCTTTGTGTTGTATTTCTGTAAGAATCATATTATGACTGCCAGCCAGTAGAAGAGTGCAGCTATCTCAACAGCTTCACCGCCAGTCATTCTGCCAGAGTTCCCTTTGTTAGGGATTACTATCTCTGACCAGACAGCAAAATGACAGAGGCTATCTGAAAGAGATACATCGTCTTTGACAAGTCAAGTCTGCAAGAGCTGATCCTCAACTGAAGCAATACCAGCAGAAAGGGAATCTAATATGAGGTGATCCTCAGAAGATGCTACAGAACAAGACCATGCACATACTTCTCAGCTCACAGACAGGCAACTTTAGAAGGATTAGCAACCGGCTTCAGTGTTCATATGGTGCAAAAACAAGGTAGAAAGTGACACAAATATACGTCCCACTGAGGAACGTGCCAGTTATACACACTGAATGCAAGTGACTCCTGAGCATTAGAGGATGAAATAAGCAAAGCAGGACTGCAGTTCAAACCCTGAAGGCTTCTCGCATTCTGCTGTCCCCGGGCTGGGCAAAGTGAAGACGGAGAGGTGGGCACAGCCTGCAGGCCATGTGTTCCCCCTCAAGCCTTTGTTGCTCCCCTCTCCCAGCAGTTCCCAGATTTTTTTTCCCCAAAAAAATTGGCATCGTGGCTTGCTAACAAAATTAGGTGACAAGTGACCTGAGGGTTTGGATAAACCTTCCTGTTAGGATAAAAACCAGATTTTACTAAGCCAGGTAGGAAGCATGCTTGGGGGTGCATGTCTATTTTTTCCTTTTCCTGTTTTAATGTCAGAAGAACCGGGGATAGGTCCGGGGGGGGGCACAGAAATAGCCCTGGAGGGCTGCACATAATCCACAAGCCATATGATTTCCACCCCTGCTGAAGAAACAGGGCAACAGTTAATATTGAATTTTTCTAGCTGCCCAGACTCTCTTCTGAGAGATATGAAATTGGGTTCAGACAAAGGAGGGTTTCTAGCAGGGAAACCTGGGCTTTTTAGGTCCACAAAATACATTTCAATAAGGCCCACCTGAAGGGATTCCCAAAAGCCACTCCTGGACGGACAAGCATGCAAGACAGATCACAGCTCTCAGAGGCATTTCTACTCAAGTATACAGTAAAAAGGAATGGGGATTTGTCTACGCTGAAAAGAAGCTTTGCCAAGATACACATACAAAACAGCACCAGCTGACTCAGCTAAAGGCCTTCGGTGACACAGGCAACGTTGTCATTTTAGAAGCATTGCCTTCCCTGTTCAATGGGCTTAGGGATGCTTACCATAGTAACAAAAAGGGAGACAGCTGGAGAATCAACAGAAGAAAAGACTTCTCAAAACCCAGCCAGGTCAAAACCCAGCCTGAATAAATGCTTGAATTGCTAGCAATACACGGAGCTGTGTTAATCAACTGGTCATTTCAAAACATAACACTGGCTTGCCTGGTAAGAATCTGAAGTCTAAGGACAGTGTCACCCATTCAGTCTGTGATTTGCAAGGTAAACAGATGGCACATGCTTTTATCGCCTACAGGTCTAAAGTCAAGCACTACACAGGAACTCAAATATGCCTAACGTTTTCACTTGACCCATGCCATTTTACAGTATTAAGACACATGTTTCCAGAGCAAACAACTGTTTTTGAAACTCTTCATTCTGAGATGAGAAAAATCAACTGGCACTGGCCAAGTTTAACTGTATCAGCTGCCACCTCTAACCTTATATTCTTTCATAACCCAGCCAGCTCAAGGACTCCGTACCATTTTATTGATTTCAAGTTACTGAATAGTGCTTTTAACATTCATTTATGGCTGGAAGGCAGAATATGTATGTTCTCCATCAAACAGGATTCCCATCGTTACCTGAACAACATTCCAAAGTGGAAAAGTTGGAACATTCACCATTTCAGATGAATTTGAAAAACCACTGCCAAGTCTCACTGAGCCTACAAGGGGTTCACCCCTCAAACGTGCCTAGGACAGCAACATGGCCCCATAGGATGGTGATCTTAGAAAGTTTAACTGAATATCCCATTGATTACCATTCTTTCACCAAAATCTAAAGTAAATCCCAAACGTCTCATTAGCACCATTTTCAAACATGCATTTGAAGCAGTTTACAATGCATACAAAAACAATATATTCTGAAAACAAAGTATAAATAAAGTCATACAGTAATCCAAACAACTAAATTGCAAAGTCAACGCTGTCGCACCATAAGGACAGCTTAGGATGCTACTCAGCAAAAGTTTGCTGGAATGAAATTCCCTTCATTGTCTGTTGAAAAGTAGGTTAGGAGCTTCGCTTGAACAGACTCTGCCTCTGATATCTCTTTGCACCCACCATTCTTCTGATGGGAAACTGTTTCTTGAGCACTCTCTAAAAATACATTCCTGCTGTTTCTGCAGTGTAATGCAGGTATCACATGCAATTAAAGCCAAGACTATAAATCCTTTATTAATTACAATATGGAGGGCTTCAATTTTCAACTCAGTTTAATTGTGGCTACAATGTGTGGGACGCCTTCAAATACTTCGTGCTACAACAGCTTGTAGTTCTTTCTCTAGCACTAAGTACATCTATAATTATCGCTAGAATAAAACTAAGAAATTTATGCTTATAAAACTCAAGCATAAATCAAACACTACAATTCTACCTACAAAGTTATACAGTCTTCCTACTGACGTCAGCACAAATCCCACCAAACTCAGCAGAACTTATTTCTGAGAAGAAACTCACTGGACTGTGCTGCTGCAAGAAAGTTATGTACAAAGTACAACAAGGAAGTTCTTCACATTCAACTTTTTCTCCATACGATTCCCCCTTTTGTGGCCAGCAAAATTTCTTCTCCATGGCTCCATAAATCTACATAAGCCTGATAGCTCTGTCATGGCTGCTGAGACACAGTACCACTGGCAAGTCTCACATAATCTTACTTTCAAGCTGCTTTGCCTATACAATGCAACTGACAACAGAGATGCTGCCAGAGAGTTCAAGAGCCTTCCCAACCATTTTCTGAGGAGTTGTGTTTTATTCTGTACAAAAGCCATGTGATTGCCAGATTCAACTGCAGAAGCCTGATGCTGGTGACTGTACTTAACATTCAGCCCAACCTCGCAAGTCAACAAGACACAATGAAAGCTCAGGGAGAGTTCAGTCACCACCTTAGGGCAAAATCCTTTATACGTCCTTCTGCAGGATCCTGTTTAGAATGCAAGTCAAGATTCCACAGCATCCACAGACAGTCTTGAAACGTATCCCTGCGGTTAAGGGGGGATTACTGTACACACCAGCCCAACCCTAGTTAGCTTCCAAAATCAGACAAGTCCAGGTACGTTCAGGGTGATAAAGGCCCTTTCCACACGGGGGTAATAAAACGCTTTAGCGCACCGTAGCGCGATTTCTGACGGAGGTCTTCCATACCTTAAAGCGCGCTGAGTCGTCTTTAATTTCCAAGTTCCACACGTCAATCCGTTTAGAAACGTCTCCAACTGTGCTTGCACGTGCTTTTTAAAAACCGGAAAAAAAGTGTTTCTTTTCCCCCTGATCCGCGCAATCACGTTCTTGCTCACTTGTTTGGAAGCGCAGATACGCGCTGATTCGCCCCTGAGATGAACGGGGGGTGGGCCGTGGGCGTGGACAGCCTATCACAGCCATAGTGGGCGGGGTTATGTTAATAGCGGGGGTGGTCAGGACGGCAACGTGTGGATCTCTGAAACCGCGCTAAGCCGGATCAAACATAAGATGTATGAATAGAGAGCGCGCATTAGCGCGGATACAAAAAAACCCGGTTCAAACCGCCCGGAACCGTCACTACGCGGATTCCTCTTCTCATGTGGAAAGGGCCAAAGTCTCCTAGTGAATACAGATGGTACCACAGGCAAATGCACACAAACTAAAATTAACTCATCCATTTTTAAAAGCAAAAACAACCCAAAGTGTACATCCCCCAAGTCTGCTTGATATTGTCTTGAAGCTACAGGAGACACAGACATGTTCTCTTTCATCATTATAGTAGTTTCCAGTTCTACCAAAGAGCACAAATCTCTGCTTTTTCTCTCACAGATAAACATTGCTGCACTCACTTCTAGACACTTGTCACAACAACGCCAGACAAACTTACTCTGAATTATTTTAATTGCCTTCACTTAATTTGGCCCCTCTTGCCTGAAAGGAGCCAAAGCTGTGATCTGTTGAGCTCAAGCAGTGCATGGACTGGCGGGGGGGGGGGTCTGGAAGAAGGATCAAGGCTGGCTCTGTTTGCTGTCACTTCCACATGAAACCAACTAAAATTCAACAATCCTTTCACAGCCAGAGCTGAGCAGTTGCAATCACTGCTGCTCCTTCGGCCTGAAGTGCTGGCAAGATGCTCTAGAGACGCAGGATTAACTTGACCCCAGGCAAGCAGAAAGAATTTAACAGCTAGTCCCTATTCCATTTGAGAGTCTCACACCGAGCAAGGAGGTGGCGGATGAACAGAGGCCTCTGCTGTCACCATCCCTTTCTGCCATAGCTTGGTCAGCAGCATAAAAACTACAAAGTAGAACTACTGTTTCACCTGTTAGGGCAAAAAAAATTAAAAATATTCCTCTTGCGCTCTTTGTGGGTTACAGAATTATGCACAGCAAAGAAACTGGTGAACCAGATTATTATCCAATCAGAGAAACGTATTTGCCAGTGTATAAGAGGTACCTGTGCATAAGATGCACCCCATTTTTGAACAGTATTTTTCAGAGGAAAAAGAGAGTCTTATATGCCAGGAAATACAGTAAGCGAAATTTGATCAAGAGCCGAAAGCACCATTCTTTCTTCAGGCAGGAAAGCAGCCCAGTAGAAGATCACCTGGAACATTGTTGCAGCTCATTCTCACCTTGTGTCTGCAGGGGGCGAGGATGCTCTTTCACTCCTCTAGGACACGAGTGGGAACGGTGTGGCCCTCCAGGTGATGTTGAACGGCCTCCTCCACCGTTCCTTACCGGCGCTCCTGATGCCCAGGGCGGCTGGCAACGCCGGTCCAGCAACATCTGGAGGGCCACAGGATCCCCATTCTTGGCGCAGCGGCATTTGCCTCAGCTTCTGGGACAAGTCTCAGGCCACACGTCCAGGTACCCTCCCTGGGATCTGCGCCCAGAACTATCTGCCAGCGTTTGCTCCCACGTGCCCCACAGTGGCCTCACTCCTCCCGCCACGCCGCTCCCTATCTTCCCTGCCCTGAAAGCTCAGTGTCCCCCACG
Source organism: Iguana delicatissima (assembly GCA_948472985.1). Classification (NCBI taxonomy): domain Eukaryota; kingdom Metazoa; phylum Chordata; class Lepidosauria; order Squamata; family Iguanidae; genus Iguana; species Iguana delicatissima. The sequence continues at coordinate 148,654 of CAOKZL010001770.1, read as the reverse complement.
GGCAAGGGCCGGATCCTCTGCAGCCTGTTCGGAGCCCTGCCAAGCGGCACGGCAGATCCCCTCTCGGGCAACTCCCGAGCAGCCGCAGCCGCAGCAGGAGGCGGCGTGGGAAGGACCCCGAGAGCGCCAGCGCCACCGGCGGAGCCCAGAGGGGGCAGGGCCCGGCGGAGCCCGCGGCTGGCAGGAGGAGCCCCTGCCCGGCCGCTCCGGGATGGGGCCCGGGCCGGGGGCTCGCGGGGCCGGCAACGCCGCCGACACGCCCCGCGGCGCCCCCTCCTCTCCTGGCAGCGCGCCGCGCGGGCGGGGCCCGGCGGAGGCCCGGACTACAGCCCCCAGCGCCCTCCCGAGCCAGGGCGGGGGCGCCGAGGTTGGGGCAGAGCCCGCCCCCCGCCCCCCGCAAGCCTCCCAGCCCTCCCGGGCAGGGGAAGCGGGCGCCTCCCGCCGAGCTCTGGCAGCCCCGACCCCCGCCGGCCCCGGCGGTACCTGTAGTAGCTGAGCAGCCCGTTGCTGAGGACGAACCAGCGGCGCTGGTAGCCCTTCAGGTAGTTCGTCCACTTGAAGAGCCAGCCCTTGTAGGTGTCGGCGCCGGGCCCCAGGGCGGCGGCGGCGGCGGCGGCGGCGGCGGCGGCGGCGGGGCCCTCGGCGGCGGGCACCGCCAGGCTCATGGCGGCGGCGGCGGCGGCGGCGGCGGCGAGGAGCGAGCGAGAGGGCGGCGGCGGCGGCGGCTCCCGCTTGCAGGCCAGGCAAGGGACGGCGCTGAGCAAGGAGACCAGCCCGCGAGTGCTGGCGCTACACAGCGGGGCGGCCGCCTTCCCCATAGGCGGCCCGGCCGCCGCGCCCCTCCGCCCGCTCGGCTCCGGCTCCGGCTCCGGCTCCGGCCCGCCGGGGCTCCGCTCGGCCGCCAGGGCTGAGCCAGGCGGGGGGCGGGGCGGGGCGGGGGCGGGGCCCGACGTCACAGGGGCACGCCCCTTCCCCTGAGCCGGCCGCTCGCGTTCTCTTCTGCTCGCGCCGTCGCGAGTGGGCGGCGGCGGCGGCGGCGGCGGCGGCGGCGGCCGGGGAGCGGGAGAGGCTGCCCCGCCGCCCCCCGAGCGAAGGAACGCGGCCCCTCCCCCCGCGCCGCCCGACGGGCCCCCGCGCGAAAAGAACGGGCCAGGCGGGGCATCCTCCACCCGAGGCGAAGGGATCCCAGGGAGGGCAGGCTGCCCCGAGGCGAGCTGGCCCAAGGCCCCCGCCCGCCGGAGCTGCCCAGCCGCTTTCGGAAGGAGGCTCCGCCGCCTCCACCTCTCGGCAACGGCCTCCCTCGCCCAGCCGCTCCCACCAGCGAGGGGTTCCCTCTGCTGTTCCCTTGAAATCTGCCCTCCTGTAACTTCAGATCCCCCCAGTCTGGGGGAAAGTCGTTACCCAAAGAAACGTGGCCCTAGAAAGTTCCCCAGTGTTTAGTGACGTTCTTTTTAAGCGTTTATCCGTGTCTTGGGCTTTCTCATGTGCTGAGTGGAACTGGATCTTTCTTGCCCTCACGGATCCGCAAGACACAGGGCAGAAAGGCTGCGCGGCCAAGCAGCACTCTCCAGCACCATCTTCCGGAACTGATCCACCACGTACAAAGGGAACCACTGACGCATCCGCCAGCTTGGTCCTCTGTGCACGTTCAGTCAGTTTACCAGCTGGCTGGGTGGCCCTCCGGGCATTGGCAGAAGAAGAGGGCACAAGTCTGCCTGCCGGCCCCTCCCTACCCCTTCCACTTTTGGGGAGGGAGTCCAGTGTATGAGTCGTGAGCTGTGTCCGATGTTGTTAGCAATGTGGCGGTCAACTGAGAAGGATTCCAGGCAATGGGGAACCAGCTGTCTCAACCTGAGTGTACTCTTTTATTTTTAATGCTCATTGGAACTTTTTAAATCTTCTCATTAGAAAGGAAAAGCCTCCCTGGCAGAGCTGCCCTTCCAAATCTATTTTTGTACAAATTGTCTTTGGCTCCAGGGTCCCTACAAATGTCCTAGCCTCTGTTCAATCTCCCCATCAGTACCATGAGGACTAAATTATTTAACCTCTTTTGTCAACTGTTTCCAGATAATGCATCTTCAATAGTACCTAGAAGCAGCTGACACCTTACTGTTGCTTTGGAATTGGCATAGATGAGTAGCTTATATCCTCAAATTTCAAGCTTTGGCTGACCCAGTGTGGAAGCCCCCATCTGTCCAAGACAGATACCGAAAACCATTCCTTGCCCCTTCTCTCTTCCATCCCCCTGTTCCCTGTGGGGCAGCATTTTACCAGCAACCAAGACTTCCTTGATCACACAGGCCTCTAATCCCCATTTCCTTAGTTCTGCCTCCCCTCTTAGTGTAACAAACACTGCCCCCCCCCACATCCTTTTAAATAATCTGTATACTGTGCTAGACAGGACTGATCCTACCCTTAGGCAGAATGTGGTGGTTGTTGCAGGTGGCAGATGCTAGAAGGTGACAATAAGGCTCCTTTGCACCACCTGAACTAGCCTACTGCCTTGAAGTGTTGTGGAGGACACGTTTCCTCATCAATAATACCAGTTCCATGCAACCACATGTATGAAGCATGCCGAAATAAAACTGCCAGTCCATTTGCTTTTGTATCCAATTAAAGAGACAACAGCACACTTTCTCTTGCCTGAATGATGAGCACAGTTTTCTCAAACTTTAATTCCCTTTTCCTAAGGAGACAAGACTTCAGAAAGTCTTTCGGGGCAAATAAGCGGGTTACTCAGGTGCCTCTTGCTCCTGGGCTTGCTTTTGTTCCCATTCTATAAATGAGGACTTCTGCGCCTCCAACAGCACAATGCTCAAGGCAGCCTGTTTGGCCAAGGCCCTCTGGTCCATCTGCTCCAGCATCGTCTGGTATCTGCTATACTCCTTCCTCCAGCGGTCCAGCTTCTTCTGTTGGTCATGCACAAACTTCTTTTTCATCTGATCAAACATACTGCCAACCTTCCTTTTGCTGTCTTCAATGTGCTTGAGCTTTGAAATTGATCGGATAGGAGACAGGAGCAGAGACCAAAAGCAGGACCATGACGAATATTTCCGGGCAAGAGAAAGAGAGAGACCGTGAGGGCCTGTTTGAAACTCATCTAGCCTAGACGTTTTTGTTTCCAAATGGGAACAGCCTGCAGCATTCAGGTATTCATCCCCATGCAGGTCAAGATGATGCTGGGATGCTCCTGATGGCACCCAGGCTTCTGCTCTTCAAAGGTCTACTGCATGAGCCGGCATGGGGCTGCAGTTTCCATGTTGCACTAGCACCCAAGCCATGCTCTCTTAGCCTCAAAGGGAGGCAATGGCAAACCCACCCACCCACCCCCATAAAGCTTGACAAGAAAACCTATTTCTAGGGCCAGCACAGGCTAGTGGTTTAAGAACTGGGCTAAAACCCCAAGAGAGAAGTATTCAAATCCCCATTCAGACTTGCCCAAGGGCAACCTCCTGGGTGCCCTTGGGCAAGTCTCACTCTCTCTGAGCCTCTGAGGAAGGCAATGGTGGCCAAGAAAACTCCAGGAGAGGACCACCATGCATTTGAATTGACTTGAAGACAACAACTGCCTGTGTCCACAAAGGCTCAATGCAGCTATCATGTCTAACAGTCATTGCCAGACCTATGCCAAACAGAGGAATTCTTGCCTTGATCTAGCATAGTCTTCTTGGCACAGGAGCTCTGATGCACACAGAGGACCTTTCACGTCTGTGTGCCCATTTGTTTTCAGGGAGCAAGCTAATGTAAGAGCATATCCCATTAAACAACTCCCAGAATCCTTGAGCCAGCTGGCCATACTTCCAACTGAATGCAGTGATTACTGGGGACCATAAGTAAAAGACACTCTTGCATCCCTACCCTGCCTGTAGGCTTCCCAAAGACATCTGTTTGACCCCTCTGGGAATGAGGCTGCTGGACTGGTGAGGCCTTTGGTCTGATCCAGCAGGGCTGTTCCATTGTTCTTACTCCCAACACAGCACAGACAAAGACAGCAAGAAGGAGCCTGAAAGGTAAGCCTTACCTTAATCTCCTGCACTCGCTGGACACTGGTGTTGTCATGGATAATCACCTTTGAAAGATGACTCTTGGGTAAAAACCTCCTCAAGGCACTTTCGCCACTGTTGAACAAACTAAATGGGAGGAAGTTGGCTGGTTAGTAGGAGAGCTGCCTCCCTCCATGACCAGGAGGGATCAGCTACAATACCAAGAATCAGGAATGTCCATCTGTGGGTCAAATGGACAGTGCCATCCATCACTCTTTCTCTCTTTCTCTCTCTTTTTCATCCTCGGGATGCATGAAACAATGAAGTATCCACAAAAATAGGCAATCTGCTTTGGTAAGGGAAAAAGCCATAGCACAGGAATGGAACTCTCCAAGGTGCTGAATCCATTGGAAGTAAAATCTGGAATAGATTTCACAGATGTGGAAGCCGCTGAAGCCATGCGCTCCCAGGCTGGGAATGGGTCCCAGGACACTTGCTGGGGACTTGGAGTCTGGTAGGGTCTTGGAGAAGGACTGTGAGGCTAAAGGATGCTGGCACCCACAGAGGAGGGAGCTGCACCCCACAGCAGAATCCGAGACAACAGAGGACTCCAAACCCGGACAAACCACTCCACCCACAAGCTTACATCGCTGCCAGCTGGATGTGACTATTGCACATTGTCCAAAAAATAAAAATCACTCTGCACGCGTAGCCCAACTGATGTTTGCGGATGTTACAAACAGGATGCCAGCCACAGAGTGCAATGTTCCAGGCCGAGGCTTTCCATTTGAGGTAGGCGGGATAGAGTGCAGCCCATAATAATTCAGGCATGATACAGCATGGTATGGGGCTCTGGCTCCCAACAGGTTCCCCCCATCCCTGAATGTTGCCCACCCCTACTTCAAAGCCTTCCACTTCGGTAGGAGGGGTAGAACTTCCAGCCTGACTTTGCCCCAAGCTACTCTGAAATTCAATGAATCCTTTCTCCTAGAGCAAAAGGAGTTCTGCAGATGCCCATCACTCCAGAAGCTTGCAAACAAAGGAATGGGGGAGAACGGGGGGCAAAGCGGAAGGGCTCTGAGGGAGACGTTCTTTGACGAGTACCAAGACAAGTACCTTTCCCCTGGCGGGGTGGGGAGCCAAGACTATTATTTCCCCATCTCCATGCCTTCCTCAAAGGTCGCTGTCAACCTCCCAGGCAAACATTTGTTTTACATTTTACCAGTAAATTGTCCCAGAGAATCAAGTACTGGCTTCCATACAGAGACACATCCACAATATAAAGCTGCCCCGCTCCTTGCTCCTGTCATCCCTTTATATTTGGGGGAGAGAAGTAAGAAGAGAATTAAAAAAACTCTCTTCCCTTCTTTTTTCCGGGGAAAAATACTCTGCACATGGTCAGAGGCCCAGCCACCTGGCATTTCTTGCATTCCGAAAGGAAGGGGCGGGGAAGCCCCTGAAGGCGAGAAGGGGCGTGGGCTCAAGGGAGGCGAGGGCCACAAAGAAAAAGCGTGGAGCGGGGCAGGGGGGTCTCTGGAGCCCCCTCTCTCCATACCTGAAGAGGACCAGCTCTTGCGGCGCCCGGGGCTGGAAGGAGGTGACGAGGGGCCGATGGCCGTCCGCCGGCACCCTTGCCCCCGCCGCTGCGGCCGCCGCCCCCGTCACCTCCTCCTCCTTCTCTTCCTCCTCCATCGGGCGCCCCTCCTGCGAGCCCAGCCCTGCTGGGAGGGAAGGGTCACAATGGGATCGGGCCTCCACGGTTGCCCGGTAACGGCCGCCGGGCTCGGAAGGCCCCCACCCGCGCCCACCGCCCCTGCCTTCCAGTCCGTGCGGTTCCGGAGCCTGGCGGAGGCGGAGGAGGCAGGGCAGGGCAGGGCAGGGCAGGGCAGGGCAGGGCAGGGCAGGGCAGGGCAGGGCCCCGCGCAGGAGGCCCCCGGGGTGGGTGGGGGCGGGGGGCCCGTCCGGAAGGGGGCGGGGAAGGGGCGGAGAGGGAGGGGACAGTCCCCCCCAAGGACGGCAGGCGTCCCCCGGGCGGAAGCCTTCCTGCTCTGCGGGGCTCTCAGCTGGAGGAGAGCCGCTCAAGCAGGAGGCCTGCCGGAGCTGGGGGCTTCCGAGCCAACCGCTGATTGCCGGGGCTCGGCTGCCCTCCGTGGGGCTATCGGGAGGGTCCCAGCTCCACAGCCTTGGCGAGGAGCGGGGAGGAGCCCGTGTCCCAGGACAGAATGGAACCTCCAGCCCAGGGGCAGTCTACCTCGCACCACCGGCTACTCAAAGGGGTCCAGCCGAGGAAGGCAGCGGCTGATCTTGTCGTTCACAGTATCCCCGCACAGGGTGCTTGAAAAGCTGCTTCGAAGTGCCGGCTTTTAACTTTCAGCACTCCAGTTGAAGAATGGCAGCTTGTGGGGCGGGGGGGGCAATGGGACAGGTTTTTGTGCTTGTTTGTGTGTGTGTATATAGATGGATGGGTGGTATGTAGATAGGTAGACAGGCAGGCAGCATGGCGTAGTGATTTGAGCACTGTACTACAGGTCCTGGAGACCAGAGTTCCAATCCCTGCTCAGTCATGGAAACCCACTGGGTGACCTTGGGCACATCACACTCTCTCAGCCTCAGAGGAAGGGAAAGGCAAATTCTCTCTGAACAAAGCTCCCCAAGAAAACGCCATAATAGGTTTTTTGTAAGGTTGTCAGAAGTTGGAAACAGAGCCTACAGGACCTGGCATTCCTTGACAGTCTCCCATCCAAGTACTGACCAGGGTTGATCCTGCTTAGCTTTCAAGATCAGACGGGATCTGGTGCCTTGAAGATATTTGACTTGTAAATGGGTAGAAGTCAGCTGGGGAAGTTTAGGTATTGCCATCCAATCAGATCCACTCTCATAGTTCTGTCTGGCATGATTTTATAACAGGCATTTTCTTCTCCTGGCCCTCTAGAGGCAGCCCTCGCCTCACTCTCTTTTCTCCCTGTGCAAATCTTAACTGGCTAGATGTATGGCTGTCCCTTTCCTTTCCATTCAAGACTGGGGATGGAGGGGAAGGCAGTCACCAGATGGCTGAGCTGTCCCTCACTGCATTCTGTCTATTCTTGTCACAGGAACTCCTCACAAACTTCCATTTGGCACAAAAGAGAGACTTGGAGGATGTGAAGCTCATGTGGAGTCAAGTCAAAAAATAAACCAAAAAAAGAAAAAAAAAGAAGAAAAAAAGGTGAGGTTCTGCCTCCCAGGCTGGGGGGCCTCACTTGCTCTGAGTGGAACCCAGGGAGACTTAGCCCAAGAGACCTAATCTAACACTGCCCATCAGGAAGTCAAGGACATAGACATCCACCTCAAGGTGTTTGCAGTGACATTGAAACCCTGAACAGTTTGGGACCTTAATCCTTGAGAGAACCCCTCTCTCTGGCTCCACAGACCTGCCCAAGAACTGAGGTCTGTTGGAGGGGCCCTCCTCTTGGTCCCACTCCAGGAGGTCAGTGCACTGTGTGAGGGTGTGGGAGCTGTTGGCACCTCAATGGTGGAACACCCCCCTCCCCACTTGAAGGCCCGATTGCCATCAATACTGGCCTTGTTTAGCCACCAAGTAAAAATATGAGGCTTTATTCAAGCCTTTGAGCTTGACCAGTTTACTTCAAAGTGCTCATGTACCTGGTTTTAACCTGTTTGAGAAGTCTCCGTTTCTTTTGCTAGTCTTTCATGTTCTATCATTGAATGTTTGGCCTCATGTGCTGAAATAACCCACTGATGTTGTCTACAAAGAGCATTATTGGGGGGCATTATAATGGGGGGTGATTCAAGTTATCAATTTCTTCTCTTCCTTCTGCTTTTAGACATTATTGAAAGACTACACCTATGATGTCCGAGGAAAAACTTTCTTGAAGGAGCACAACTGAGGGCTACAGTAAATGCCAGTGCTTTGGGGCATAGAATTTGTACAGGTACTGGCAGAGGGGGCACAGTAGACAAGGTGGCACACCATGGTGACACCAGGTCAACCTTCCTGTTTTAATCCTGAAATGGTCAACTTTCTAGGGATTTTTTTTTTTAAAGCAGCTTCCAATGGAAGCTAAATATGTTTAACATTAGAACAGAGGAGAGGAAAAAAAGAAAATAATTGAGAAAATGATTGGAAGTTGTTCTGAGAAGTTGTTGTTATGCCTTCTGAGTTACACCAACATTTAGAAATGTTTGCGTGTTGGGGACTATACCTCCCAGAATCCTCCAACCAGCTTGGCTGCCGGCTATGTTGCTTGGGGCATTCTTGCAGTCCCTCAAAAGTAGCTTTCCCTGAGCTTTGGCATTTAAAAGGCTTGCCTGATGTGTCCTTTGGGAGTTGGGAGGTGCCTCCATTGACTCCCTTGAGGTCTGTAGGAACCTCCATTCTCTTTGTGTCTCTAAACATAGTGAGGAAGAATGCTGCCTTCCCTTGTGGCCCATGTCTGAAGTTCGCCTCCATGAGTACACCTGTTGGCGCCATCCCCATCTTCTTCAGGCACCCATCTGTCTACGGTCTGTCCCGGATCACCAACAGCTTGTTCATCAGCAATGGGGAGGCGGCCAATAACAAGCTCTTCCTTTACGCCAACCACATCACCACTGTCATCAACGTGTCAGTGGAGGTGGTCAACATCTATTTCCCGGACATTTACTACATCCATGTCCCCATAACCGACTGTCCCTCATCCCGTCTTTATGACTTCTTTGACCCCGTAGCTGATAAGATCCACACTGTGGAATTAAACCAAGGCCGGACGCTGGTGCACTGTGCCGCGGGCATCAGTCGCTCAGCTGCTCTTTGCATAGCCTATCTGATGAAGTATCACTCCATGTCTCTGGCCAATGCCCATGCCTGGGTCAAATCCTGCCGCCCCATCATCCGGCCCAATAACGGCTTCTGGCAACAACTCATCCAGTACGAGCACAAACTCTTTGGAAAGACCAGTGTCAGGATGGTGCAGTCCCCTCTGGGGGTGATCCCTGACCTCTACGAAAATGAAGTCCGAGTCATGATTGCCTTGTGACAATGACAGAACTGACACTCCTCCGCCCCAGAGGAGCCCTTATTGGAGGAAAATGAGCATCGACGCTATCTTTACTGAGTGCCAAATGGGTCCGACTCAGGCCAGCTCGGAGCCCACAGCTTGGCTGGGAAAGGGGACTTGTTGGTAAGGGTGGGTGGTGGGTTTTTTTCTATAAATAAAAACAAGAAAAGTTAGAAAAAATGAACAGTTAGAATCGCATCTCATTTTCTTGAAAGAAATCTTTCAATGGGTGTTGGAAAGCTGGGGGCAGAGGGAATGCTATCGCATTTCCGCATTTGGGAAAGTGGTGCTATAGTGATAAAAGGAAATGGGTGAGGGTCAGGGCTTGAGAAAGGTCCTTTTTTGGATGACCGTTCCCAGAATCCCCTAGTTATGGATGACTGAATGGACAGTTTTGGGAGTGAATGACTGTGGTACATATGGAAGGAAAAAAAGGACCAGGTCTCTCTTGGCAGAATGGAATCCACAGAGTTCAGCCAGACATGGGCACAGCTGGGCTGAATGTCTGGGGAGTGGCCATCCCCCAACTGTACCTTTTTCAAGCTCTGGTGAAGGCAGGGATGCAGCAGGGAGATCTGAACCTCTTTCCAGAATTTTCTGCTTTCATTTTTGTTAATAACACCACCAGCAGTACTTTTTTGCCTTACTGAAACAATCTCAAAAAATAATTTCTTTCTTAGTGAGAAGGAAACACACTCTGTCCTTGCAGCATTCTAGCAGATTAGTGCCAAAGTGTTAGGATAACTGACTGACTATGGTACTTGCTAAATTATTGGATTATTTAAATACCTGCACTGTATTTTGGACCTACAGCCACATAAGATTCTGGCTGCCACTCAGCTCCAAGAGTGGAGAACCTACAGCCTTCCAGATCTTCTTGAATTGTAAGTCTCATCATCCCTGTCTCTTGGCCATGCTGGTTAGGGCTGATGGGAGTTCAAGTAAAAACACAAAAGAGCATTAAAATGAAAGTAAACTATCAATCACATGAAATCCATTTAAAACATACATTGAAAAACAGTCACAGGATTTTGTTAAAAGAAAAAATCAGTTCAGCAACTTCTGGAGGGCTGTAAAACTTCCGGAGGGCTGTCACTCTTATCATCCAACAAAATGGATGATTGCGGCGCATTCAGGAACTCAGAGGGGGAAAGGGACCATGTCTCCCTTGGCAGAGTGGAGTCCACACAGTTCACCCAGAAATTGGCACAGCTGGCATGAAAAGAGCTCCCCTGATAACTAACAGGATTGGCATTCCCAGAATGTACCTGGCAGAGCAAATTTAAAAGGGAAAGCAATTAATACCAGAGCACATGCCTTGTCCGTGACAAGCAAAAAGGTTAATTTTGCAGACATACAGAACACCTCAACCCAAGGACCCCTGTTTCTTATTCTAAGAAAGGAATGGATGCTCCTTCCCTCCACCCCCAACTCCCATTAGGCCATTCATTCTGGCAACAAAGTTTAAATTTAAATCACAGACTAGGGCAGCCGCTTGACTCCATTCCCAGAAAAAGCTTGGCTGACCCAGATTTTATCTGCAGTGGCCTGCCAAACTTCCCAGGGCCATTTTGAACTTTGTTTTGGAGGGAGGCTCTCCCAGTCCCAACACAGGATTAGCAGACTCTGGGAGGCTAAGGTAGCTCTGGAGGACCAATCAAGATGACAAGATCTGTCTGTGTCCCTGATATGTCTGGATTGCAGAAATCAAGCTGGATTGGGCCAGTGAAGACTCAGATGGGAGACCACCAGGGAAAACCAAAAGCCATAGAGAGGGCTGTAGCACAATGGCAGCGTGAATGCCTGACTTGAATGGAAAACCATCACAGACCCATTTTCAACAAAAGGAGATTTACCTCTGCCTCCTGCTTGACCTCAGTTAGACAAACCCCGCAGAGTGGGTTGGGCACCAGAGGAGGAACCAAGAGAGGAGAATTGCTTCCAAGAGAGGGCACCAAAAGCTGGAAATCCTTGGAAAGAAGCAAAGGGGGAAAATCCATGTCAGGATCTCAGCTGCTTTTCTTCTGCAGGCAAAAACCTGTGAGTTCATTCAATCATAGAATCATAGAAATATAGAGTTGGAAGAGACCCCAGGGGCCATCCAGTCCAACCCCCTGCCATGCAGGAACACCCTCAAAGCACTCCCGACAGATGGCCATCCAGCCTCTGTTTAAAAACCTCCAAGGAAGGAGACTCCACCACACTCCATGGAGGCAGCCTATTCCACTGCCGGACAGCCCTGACTGTCAGGAAGTTCTTCCTGAGGTTCAGGTGGAATCTCCTTTCCTGCAGTTTGAATCCATTGCTCCTTGTCCTGGTCTCTGGAGCAGCAGAAAACAAGCCCTCTCTTTCCTCTACATGGCTTCCCTTCAAATATTTAAACATGGCTATCATGTCCCCTCTTAACCTTCTCTTCTGCAGACTAAACATCCCCAGCTCTCTTAAGTCTATCCTCATAGGGCCTGGCTTCCAGGCCCCTCACCATTTTGGTCGTCCTCCTCTGGACTTGCTCCAGCTTGACCATGTCCTTCTTGAACTGGGGTGCCCAGAACTGGATACAGTATTCAAGATGAGGTCTAACCAAAGCAGAGTAGAGTGGTACCAGTACCTCCCTTGATCTAGACACCATACTCCTGTTGATGCAGCCGAGAATTGCATTGGCTTTCTTGGCTGCCGCATCACACGGCTGACTCATGTTCAGCTTGTGGTCTATGAAGACTCCTAGATCCCTTTCACACGTACTGCTATCCAGCCACATGTCCCCCATCCTATATTTCTATATTCCGTTTTTTCTACCTAAGTGTAGGACCTTACACTTCTCTCTGTTGAATTTCATTTTGTTAGCCTTGGCCCAGCTCTCCAATCTATCCAGATCATTTTGAATTTTGATCCTGTCCTCTGGCGTATTAGCAACCCCTCCCAGTTTGGTGCATCTGAGTCAGGACTATCCATATCTGAGTGTGCCTCTGCTCCAAGTGAGGCAACACATGAGGTTCAATACCCAAGGACATCTCTAGGTATGGCGGGGAAAGAATCTGGCCTGAAACTGGAAAGCCCAATGCCGTCAGTCAGAGTTGACCACACTGGACTAGAAGGACCAAAATTCCAACTTTGGGCAGCTCCCTGTGTTCCTATGCCCAAGATCCCATTTTCAGTCCCCATCACTGTATGGGGAGGGGGGAAATCCTGCCTACACTCTGGAGAGCCATGCCTGCTGCCCGACAGAGCTGGCAATACTGGGCTGGATGTCACTCCCGCCATCTGCCTCAGTGTGAGGGCTGCTTTCTGTGTTCCTCCCTGTGTAGAAGGTCCCAGGACCAGTCCCTGACTGAAACTCTGTCTGAAGCTCTGGAAGGCCATGACTGCCATTCAGAGTCCACAATACTGAGCTACCCCCAGCATCTCCCAGGAGGGCTGGGAAAGAATCTGGTGAAGATTAGAGAGCTTCCTCTGCCAGTCAGAGTTGGGAACACTGTGCTAGGTGGACCAAGGTCTGGGGGTCACAAAATGACTCTGGGGCCACATGTGGCCCACAAACTGCACTTTGCGCAGCCCTGGGCCAGATGGACCAACCATCTGACTCAGCACAAGGCAGCATCCTATTTGTACTCTTCCAATAATTCAGCCTGCATTTGCCCACAATTAAAAGTTGCCTGGTTCTCATACAGTCATTTCTTCTCCCCATTCCAGATACGTAAAACATTAAAGGAGAATGAGAAAAGTTTCCTGCAGGAGTTTGAAACCATCACTTTCTGGGCAAAAATCTCCCAAGCCAGCAGTTGGCTGGAGGATTCCAGAAGTTGTTTCCCAGAAGAGTCATGTTTCCAAATTTCCCAACTGCTCCTTTGTGCCCTGTTTCTTCCTTCAGCCCCCCCCTTCTCCTCAACTGTCCTGTATACCCACCAACTAGATCCCCACTTACCAGCCTTTGGAACGTGGAATGGCCAAAAGCAAGAAAGGCCAACAGATTATTCCAGGCCAAGTCCACTTCGTGCAAAGTGCGTTCCAGCTGGTTGCCTGCTAGCTTCCAAGCCTTCACCCCACTTTCCACACGCTTGGAGACCCGGTATACCTCAGAGAGCCCTGCAAGCAAGCAAGATTAAGGGGACTCAGAGCTGGCAGAGTCCAGCATCCCTGTTCCACAGCTCTATGTGTCAACAGCCCCAGTTCCTGGTGTCTCCAGTAGGGTCAGGGAGAAATTGTGCCTGTAACAATCCCCTGCAAGCAGAATGCTAACATGACAGGGAGAAAGCTGGGCTAGACCTTCTCTCCAATGGGAGCATTCAAAACAGGGACCCCACATCTGCAGTCTAGAATTGGGGGAACCTCATCAAGTCCCCTAGGAGACTTCCAAACCCATTGGCTCCCAATTAATTTTTGGCCCAAACTCACAAATGTTTTAAATCTGAACATTATAGAACCTCTCCAAAGTGCTAGACCCTATCTCCAAAACAGCATCTGCATCTTCACTGGCTCCTGTAACATTCTGACCATACAACTAGGAGTAGATTCATCTCCCCATTGACATGGAAGCCAAGAGCTACCACTGGAGAGATTATCACACCAGGCATTTCTGATCAATGCAAAGCCAGGCTATACCCAGAATGTATGCAGTCCCTGGGGCAGACAGCAGCACCTCACTGCAGACAGATGGTTGGCTGATACTTGCCAGGATTTCATTGGCCTTCCCAATTACCTGCAAGGGAGGCAGGGCGAGAGAGAAAGAGAGAGACACACACACATTGCTGTTGTTTATTTATACAGTATAATGCTGTCTATGTGCATGGCGCTTTACAAGTAAAACAACCAAAAACTGTGGGTCCTGCCAAAGGCATGCCATTTAAAATATATGCATTTACATGCAGATAGAAAGGAAAGGAAGGCATAATAAATCTATACATTCCAATTGTAAAACAAATTATCCAGATGAATTACAAAACATACAATATAACATAAAGCAAACTGACAGATATAAACTGTACAAAATTAGAAAGCAGTATTAAACTAAAACTCCAAAAGATTTTGAAAACAAGAAGATTTAAAAATAATGAGGGAAGGAGCCATAAGGAGCCCTAAAAGGCTCCATGGACACTAATCCAAAGGGAACAATGGGTCTGGCCTTCCTTTCAAGTGTAGACTAGACCTGTGAGAAGATTCACTATCCCACAGGCATGAAAGCCTCCAGCCGTCACTGCATTCCTCTTCTCTCCATTCCCTTCAACATGACCACCATGCTTTCTCTCTCACTTTTCCTGCAATGGCTCCCATGGGAAAAGCAAAACAAATCCTGGAAAAAACAGAAGTTTGGCAGCAGAAGTGTGTTATGCAATATGGAAACAACAGTTTCTTCAAAGTTGCAATGGTTCTTTGTGAAAGGGGAAGAAACAAAGAGGGTGACCCAAATAACATCGCTCCACGGAGCAACTGCGGTCTTTTTCCCTTGCCAGCAGAGGGAGACAGATTACAGGCAAACTACTAAAAAGAACTAAAGGTAAAAATAAAATTATGTGGTCAAATAACGTCACTCCGGAATGGCTGCAGTCTCTTTGCCTTGCCAGCAGAGGGAGTCACATCATATGCAAACAACTAAAAAGAATTAAAAGTAAAAACAAAATGATGGGGTCAAAGTCGAAGGACTTGAGATCAAACAAGAAAAATTCAAGGCAAGGAGAAGGGGAGAAAGGACAGAGGGGAGGCATGCAGAGGTGGCAGGTGGCCCCCACGTCAGTGAAAGTGTTTACTGTGCCCCAGGTTTTAGTTTGAACTTTAAAAAAAGCTATTTAAAGTGCTGAACCCTGTCCCTAAAATAGGTTAAATGCCCTGGACAGCTCATTTATAGTTCAGAGTAAAACCCAAAACAGCCTCAATGGCACAAAAGCCCCCAGCTCCCATTTGTTCTTGTTGTGGGCCTTCCAGTCATTTCCGACATGGTGACCCCAAGGTAAACCTAAGGTTTTCTTGGCAAGATGTGTTCAGAGAGGGTTTGTCTTTGCAAACAGGATGTTTAACTGAAGACACTTTCTTGCCAGACTCAGTGTCACAGCACTAAAATAAATATACTGACAACAACAAACCCCCAGAGAGGATGCATAAATGGACCCTTCCCTTTCCACATTCAGCTGCAATTTTTTAAAAAAGTACTGTATGAAAATTCATATTTTAAAATATGACCTTATTTGAGCGGTTAATCCCAGTTGGGAACATTGCAAGTCAACACATGCTCTATAACCCCATTGATTCTATGACTCCCCTCTGCTTGGGACTAGCAACTGGAATGGGGGTGGAGCCACATGCTTAAATATCTCTTTAAACCTGAGGCTGAGACAGTGTGACTTACCCAGGGTCACCCAATAGCTTTCCATGGTCATGCAGGGATCTCAACCCTGGTCTCCAGAGTGCTCATCCAACCTCCAAACCACTACACCACACATTTAGAGGAAGGTATTTCGAATTCTCGGTCACAAAGCTCTAGTGTCTCTCCAAACTACTAATGCCAGGATCCTGTAGGATGCAGCTATAGCAGTTAAAATGGAATCATATTGCTATAAATGTCATGTCGAGGAGGGAGCGGACTTGTTTTCCACTGCTCCAGAGACCAGGACACAGAGCAATGGATTCAAGCTGCAGGAAAGGAGATTCCACCTGAACCCCAGGAAGAACTTCCTGACGGTCAGAGCTGTCCGGCAGCGGAATCTGCTGCTGCCTCCATGGAGTCTCCATGGAGTCTCCTCCTTCTTTGGAGGTTTTTAAGCAGAGGCTGGATGGCCATCTGTCAAAGGGAGTCCTTTGATATGTGTTCCTGCATGGCAGGGAGTTGGACTGGGTGGCCCTTTGGGTCTCTTCCAGTTCTTATTATTCTACGATTCTATGAAATGCGTAGTGTGGAAGGGGCCCTGGAAACAGCAGCTGGGAGACCAAGGACAAGAGAGAGCTGAGTAGTGAGGAGATGATGGCGGGAGAGTTACGGTACCTCATGGACCTGCCTCAGGCATCGCATCAGATGCGCAGTCTCTGAGGTCATCTGGATGGACAGTCTGGAAATGAGAAAGAAGGGAGGCTACTAATGCCAGGATCCCATAGGATGCAGTTATAGCAGTTAAAATGGAATCATATTGCTATAAATGTGTAGTGTGGAAGGAGCCCTGGAAACAGCACCTGGGAGATCAAAGAAAAGAGAGACCTGAGAGAGTCCCTTTATAGACGACAACTCTCAAAATCCCCCAGACAGTCCCAAGAGGAAGACCACGCTACAGGTGGATGGGGTCCCTCAAGGAAGCCACAGTTGCTCCTCTGAGACTGAAAAACCAGAGCAGGGCTGTGAATGACTAGGGGGGTGCTCTCAGACGCGTCTCGCTCATAGGGTTATCGTAAGTCAAAAACAACTAGACATCACAGTAGAAATAACCCATTCAAGGACACTCACTAATGTTAGCAAAGAATGTCTGCTCTTAGGGACACAGCAACAGAAAACTGTTCAAAGTTGGGCACTTTGAAAATAATATTCTCCTCTTCCCACCATGGTTTCTTTCATACCATACATGCCATGGCTCTATCCTATTAAATCCTGGGATCTACAGTTTCCTGGGGACTAGACTTCTCTGCCAGGGAGCTGTATGCCTCCTAAAACTACAATCCCAGAATTTGTGGCAGTTGCCAAGGCAGTTTAAGCAGTATTCAACTGCTGTCATTGTGGTGCAGGAAGGAGACCCTAGGTCTCTTTCACACCCTCCCCCCGAGTAATAGTGCTTTGGCCAAAACCAGCTCGGCACACCTGTCTGTCCTGTTCCCTCAACAAAAGGCACAATTTTCAAGTAGGCCTTAGCCTTGGCACTTCTTTCCCCCACTGGGAATCCAGCAGGACTTGAAGGCTCATTTACTATGCCACACATATACAGAAACAACACCCCCTTTCCATGTGGACTGTCTTGAATTTTGCTCACCAGCCAGACTTCTCCACCCTCACAGCATGCATGCAGCTCTGTCCCTGAAAATGAGAATAAAAGTCATCATTTTTTAAAGACGGCTGTAAAGGACTTGGGCGTGGGGGGGGGCTCAGCTTACCTAGAGAACCAGGCAACCCAGTCCAAACAGCACACAAAGGTGTGTGCGCTGGATAAAATACGCGGACTGGCAGCTGCTAACTCCTCCCTCAAAGAAAAGGGGCTGGCCCCAAACCTGTCCAGTTCCTTACTCTTGCAGGAAGTTTGCCGTGCATTCCTGTAGAAGCATGTGATTTGGAGCAGCCAAGTTTCCTCCCCCACCAACGCCCTGCCTTCCCAGTTCAATTTAACCGTTTAGGGTTATCTAGAGCACTGAGAACATGTGGCTGTGTCAGTTTTTCAACAAATACCAAGCACTAGAACTCAGGTCTCTCCATAGGACATTGGGTTGCGCTCTTTCTCCTTGGCCTGGTTCCAGTGCCTTCCAGAACACTCTGGCTCATATTCAGCTCATTCTTCCTTTTTCTGGCATGGAGCGCTGTGGAAATGCTGCGTCCAAATTTCTCATTAGGTGGCAGTTAAAGACACACAGGAGCCCTGACCAACTGCTGCTGGTTCTTTTTAGCTGTTGTTTCAGAGGCAACTAACACAAATGACAAAAGATGATATGATCAGAATGAAATTCAGTGTGGAGCTCTAATGTCTTTCTTTTTACAAGGAAAGGCAACAACAGGAGTGGAAATCATTCAGCCCTCCAGGCATTGTTCATCTACAAATCCCATGAGCTTGGGCTTGCAGGAGCAATAGTGAGGAATGCTGGGAGCTGGAGTTCAACAACCTCTGGAGGATTTCTTGTTTATATATAGATAGATATAGATATAGATATTTAAATATATTCTCTTAATAATAAAAATATTGCCAAAAAAACCCTTGAGGACCACACAATTCCCACACTTGGAAAGTTGTGTTGTTGTTATGCACCTTCCTGCTCTCTTTGAGTTACAGCAATCCTCTCCCAGGGTTTTCTTGGCAAGATTTCTTCAGAGAGTGTGACTTACCCAAGGTCACCCAGTGGGTTTCTGTGGCTGAACAGGTTTCCCAGAGTCCAGTACAACACTCAAACCACTACACCACCCTGGCTCTCATTTGGAAAGTAGGGCTATGAAAATCAGTGGGACTTACCTTTCGGCACACGCTATGCACTGGCCTGAGCAATCTTTGTGCATTGCACCCTACCCAAGGGCTCAGGACAAAATCTTGTTTGAAACAGATAGGATTTCAAATACAGCCTCGGGATGCCAGCTCTTTCATCTAGCCTTGCTCCTCTGTCTTTAACAGTTGTGTGCATCATCTTGCCGTTGTTGCTTGTGCCATCTATTTTGTCAGCCCATTGTTGACAAGATAAAAGTCAAAACACAAAAGTGGCAACTCTAGCACAAAAACACCAACAAAAGACCTTGAGAGTGGGAACTGGTCCCTTCTGCTAGCTGTCAGAAGTCATCCTCTGGCACCACAAAGGGGACTCAGAGAAAACAGGCCAAGTTTCTTTCCAGAAAAGATAAGCCCAAGAAAGCTTATTACAGATTTCTTGTTGGCGTTTGTTAATACAACAGGCTCTCCTGTTTTCAATCATTTCTTGTCTCCTTGTTTAAATTTGTATATTTTGCAGTCGCTTTTCTCTTTTGTCACATTTTGTGGTTGCATAAGAAAGGCAATTAAACCAATGCAGCAATGAAGAGTATGCCTGGAGCTGGCTTAGTTACCACCTCCCCCACCTCATAGGGATCCAGTACCAAGTTTAACTGCTGCAGGTCAGGCATCTAAGAAGTATGGCATTTCTCAGTATAGAGGTGAGGAAAAGAAGCTCTGTGTTCTGGTGATTTTCTGCACAAAGCCATAGCACTCTACTTGGCAGAAGCAGGGCAGGGAGGCCACCATGGAATACCACGTTCCCCGTGCAGGTTTTGATAGCATTGAATGAAAATTGAGTGGGGAGGGGCACTTATTTCAGTGACACTGGCCTTCATTTTGCCCTGCCCCCCCATCCCCCAGTGTTACTTTCCTGCTATCAGCTTTTGGGTGTTTTTTTCAAATGGCTTTTTGTCTTTAGCAAGCAGAGAGACAGTGCAGTGTAGTGGTCTGTGCATTGGACACAAGGAGCCAACAGAGTGAGAGGCTGTGGGTCCCCTGGAATATACCAGGTGTACCAGAGCCTTCCGAGAGCCAGTCTGGTGTAGGGGTTTGAGTCTTGGACTACAGCTCTGGAGACCAGGGTTTGAGTCCCTGCTCGGCCATGGAAACCCACTGGGTGACTGTGGGCGGGTCACACTCTCTCAGCCTCAGAAGAAGGCAAAGGCAACCCCCCTCTGAACAAAGCTTGCCAAGAAAACCCTGTAAGAAGTTTGCCTTAAAGCCACCATAAGTAGGAAACAACTTGGAAGGCGCACAGTGACAAAAACAAGCGTTTAGCAAGAGCAAGCTGAGAAGCCAAAAGCCTGCTGCATAGAAATTAAGCATACAATGTGTCCGGCAACCATACCACCAAAGGCGGCGGCTGCTGCCAAAACAAAGGGAAGCAAGGCCATTTTTTTGTTTGCTTGTTTTTATAAGATTGCCAAAAAGGGATCCTTGTTGAGCAGGATACTGTATCTTTTGAGGGCGTAGTCAGTTTTGGCTTGAGTGATGCTTCTCTTTTAACCTGAAGAGGCAATCCCATTGTGAGTCAATTTTGTAGGGTACGGAATTCCTATGATTATTTTTAAGGGCTTTAATGTTCGTTTTTACTCATGTTCTAGTCCTGGCTGTGGCAAATTGTGAATAAAATGCAATAAATAAAAAAATCAAGATGACATCATACTCTATTTATGTTGTGTACGCTGAAAAGCCTGCGCTCAAGTTTTCTCTGAGATGCTGAAAAGCCACAGCCGGCCGCCTGGCCGGCCTGCTATGGGTTGCTGTAGCAACTGGCTGGTATGTGCAGAAATAGCAAGGCTGGACAGGGTGTGTGCGCACGCACCAAGCTAAAAACCCTTTGGGAATTATCCCCCCTTGTGCTGCATGAGCACACACTCACACACACACACACACACACAGGAATGCAATTTTCTTGACACAGCAGCTGTTTCTAGAAGCACCCCCCTTGCAAAGGGTCAGTTAGCCATGGAGGTGGCGAGGACGCGGCCATTTCCCATGTTGCATTAGTTTTCCCTCCCTTCCACCCCTCTGGAGGACATCCAAGGACACAACCTGCACCAGTACAACAAAAATAGAGCTTTATTCAAAGGGCAAATGCAGTCAGTGGTGATGCTGACCCTGCCTCATTGTGCTCTTGTTATGACAGAAGTTGAGCGGGGCTTCAGCCACCCTTGCAGCCGCCTTGCCATGAACACATGACATGTACAGTCCCCCCCGCCCAAAATCCGCACTTCTTGCTTTGTGATCTGGCAGAGCCCACAGGTTGTCTGGCTGGAGAGGAGTGTTCATGGCTCTAGGAAAGGGAAGTGGCAGCATCAAATGAATGAGAAACAGGAGAGATGCAATCCTGGAAAGGCCAAATCATGAGCGTACAAAAAAACAGCACTAAACCACACAAATGACTAAAGAGGGTGCTCCTTCCTCAGCCTCTAACTGCCTACAGTGGAAATTGGTTGTCTTTCATGTTATTCTACCTTCTCTCCAAGGAGCTCGAACTAGTTCCATTTCCTTTTAATCCTCACAACAACCTTGTCAGGTTCACCAGAGAGTCAGTTCAGACATTAACATATATGGTTTATGAAGCTGGGCCTCTGCATTACTACCTTCAGTGCTCGGATCCTGGTTAAAGAATGCCATGATTCCTTGTCACATCAGAAACAGGAAATGACCGCTTGGTGTCCGTTTACTAACCAGGGTCCAAAACCATGGTTTATGAAGCCAGGATCATTCTGTTCAGATAGGCTCAGTGAAATCGGGGATTTGAGCCTCCTGTAGTTCTCTGGTGCTAGACTGACAACTCTAACAACTACATCATACTGGCTCATAATACTTTGTGCTTTAGGGACAAATGGGGTAAAGGGGAGAGTTACACAGGCCCAGTTCCCATGCCAGCAATCTTGCAGATGAGAACAAATGGAAAGCTTCCATTTGCTTATAGATAATTTGTCTTCCATAAGCAAGACAAATTATCATGTATGGCATTAGAATCTCTGGCCCCGTTCGGCATGTCCTGGGAGTCCAGAATCAACAGAACCCCAAGAACTGTTGATCTTGAATTCATGGTCACAGCTGAGCTTCTTATCTTTCTGTATACTAGTTTTAAGTTCCCGGCAAGTTACTGTCCCTTTACCTGAATGTGAGGGAATGACCACATTAGCCAGCACATTCCAGATGGCATTATGGGCAAGCCAGTAGGAGCCCAATGGATTTGACTCTCCAACACATCCAAATACTGTTAAAGCAGCCCCTATTCTCATTTTGGGGCAGGGGGCTTACACTAACTTCCTTGTGAATTGTCCCTCACATTAATGGCCAGAAAGAAGTCTCTAGGTCTAAATAATTCTACCCCTATCCTCATTTTCCTACACCACATATTATTTTTTTTAAATAATAATTTATATACTGGCAAGAACAGTATATAAGCCATGCATGCTCAGTGTTCTCAAATGCTTCTGTGTGGCATTATACTGGCACTCTCAGTCATGAGTTTACTTCCAAGCAGGCATGTGGCAAAACAACCCTTAAGCCTCCTCTAAACTGGTTCTGGAAGAGAGAGGACAGGTCATTTCAGCCATGATGTTTCTCCTCACACTTGAGTACAAAAACGCAAGTGCCCATGGCATTCACAAGTCACGGAGACATTGGCTCCACCTGTGGTACACATAAACCAGTGCCAGCACTGAATGTCAAGTAACCTTCACTGGAATGGCAGCAGGCTGACACAGGCATCCTCTTCCAGACATTTTTCTGACCTCCATGTCAGAAAAATGTAACATGTGAAACAAGGCCAGCCATTGCCAATGGGGAGGGGGAGGCAGAAAATGTATACCAATCTATGCTTGCAGATAAATCTGCTAACAGTTTTCCATTTTCAACTGTTTGACACTGTCTTCATCTGAACATAGGCTATAGCACCTGGTATTCCTTGGTGATCTCCCATTCTTATACTAACCAGGGCTGACCTAGCTTAGCTTCTAGGATCAGACAGGATCTGGGACCTTCCAGGAGTTTAGGCCCTTATTTCTTAATATCGGGAAGGGAAATTTACACAGCCTCCTTGGCTGCACTGCAAAATGGTATGGTCCACAGAACTGCCATGTGATTCTGTCTAAACATATAGATCAGCCCTTGTTCTTTCCAAATGGGTTGCATCCCCTACACACACACACCGCAGGCAGGCAGACACTCCAACAGTCACCCTGTGGAGGACAATACTGACTATGCTTGCCCACTGGGCTTAATGAAGGCCACCCATCAAAGGACAGACTCCATCCACAAAAGCAAATAGGCACCCAAGGGCAGGTGCTTCATGTATTCCACTCAGGATAAGAAAATAATACAGGTCTCTCTCACTCTTGTTCTCTCTCTCTCTCTCTCTCCACACACACACACACACACACACACACAGCCCAAGGGGCTGCTCCTCTCCTCTGCCCAACAAAGTGAAGGCAGATGCATCCTAACAGGCCATCCAATGATCCAGCTAAGAACACCAAGGATTATGCATACACCTGTTCTCTCTCTCTCTCTCATACACATATAATTTAGTCCATCAGAGGGCAGTAGTAGAAGGAAAGTAATACATACAATTGCACTATACTCCATTGCACTGCTAGTCATGAATGGAAATAAAGCCCCACTCCAACTGTGCAGTCTCTCTTCTTCCTGGGCAGGGTCTCATAACGGAGCTGCTCTAGTTAGCCAATTCTGTGCTTTGCATGGGATGTGACGGGGGGCACAAGAGAAAAGGAACACTGTGCCAAATTGCCTGGCAGGCCTCAGCACCCCGAGATGCCCAGCTGACACAAGAGTTGCCACATCTGCTATGTGACTGGCAGGAATCGGAGACACAATTCAGTCCATCCAACACCTGATTGTTTTTTTCAAAGAAAACACTTGCGGACCTGATCCCAGGTGCAAGCTTAGTGCAAGGTCTTCTATTAAGAATGAGCAGTTACAGGTCAACACTGCAGATATGAGGAAGCTCTGATTTGCAATTGCAGTTGCCCTGGGAAGAGCACTGAAGAGCCAAGACACTGAGGAGGCCGCAAAACCATCCCTCCTCTCACAGGCTTCCCAACTCTTCAGCCCTTCTCCTACAAACAGTGGCAGCTGGTACCAGAGAGAGCAGCTGAACACCTCAATTGTTTGAAGGCACCTCAATTGCCGCCCCCCAGCTGCACACTTGAAGGATCTCCAGCGTAAGAGCTGGAGGGGGACGCCTCCCTCCAGCTAGAAAACTAGCACATCAGGTCGATTAAGGTTGCACGCCTTCTCTACCAGGCTGATTTTCTACAGGTGGGTTTTTTTTTAAAAAAAAAGGTGTGCTGGAGAATTCACATATGCAGCCCACTCTCCAACCTGCCCCAGGTAGAAGCAGTACCTGCTGGGATTCTAAAAGCCACTTCCTGTGGCCAATATGTGCAATGGCTTGGGGCAAGTCAGGGGTATTATTTGGGGAGGATAACCTTCCCTGGAACTTCCGTCTAGCTGATGATCATCCCCACTATCCTCTCCTCAACAAATCCAAAAGCCTGACAAAAGTCCACCCGACAGAGTTATACAGTGGTAACTCTTCTGCCTTATTCTTCTTTGGCTCTCCTGGCCCGTGCATGCCAGTAGGCTGCTATGCGTTCACAATGATGGTACATGAAGACCCCCGAAAGGGTGAGTGTGATGCCCGCATAGCCCAGCAGAGTCAAGTGGCTCCCAAAGAGCAAATGAGAGAGGAGGAGATTCCCCACGATGTTGAAGTTGCCGAGGACATGGATAGTGAGGGCGGAGGTCAGCGAGATCACAGAGAAACTGGCCAGGTTGTACAGCACTGAGCCGAGGCAGCTGAGCAAAATGCACACCCAAAGGCTGCCCCCATAGGCCAGGCTCCCGCCATCCCAGGCAGGACCAACTTCCAGCACTAGAGCTGCCGCAAAGAGGATGTAGAAACTGGGCAGAGATGTGAGGCAGAGGAGGGTCAGGGAGTCCAGCTGCTCCTCCTGCAGCAGGGTACCTGAAGAAAGACAACAGGAGGGGTCAGAAAGAGGCCAAAGAAAGACCAGGCCCAACCAATGCTGACAGTGATTGTGAGCTAACAACTGGAGTTACCAGCTTGGCTATGGAACATTGCTTTGGTCAGTTAATCCTGAATAGATTGTGAAGCAGGACAGCTTACCATAAAGCTCCTCAAAGCCAGGCAAAGGTACCTCCCTCACTTTCCATGCCCCAACTTTCAGCCACTGCAGTCTCCCCCAAAAATGGCTATCACCTTGCCAGTGGAAAATGGAAGGGGGTCCCAGGAGCCCCTTGCTCTGTTCAGGATTAAAATTACAGGAGCTCCATCCCACATCGAACCTGGCAGTCCTAATAACAATCCTCCCATCATAATCATATACGGGTGTCTCTTTCACACAAAAAAGAATAAAACAAGACTACATTTCATTACCTTCTTCTTCATAAGACCATTCTGGTTCCTGTTAACATAACTGGTTGTTTTTATCTGTTTTTCTTGTGCGCTCTCTCTCTCTGTCTCTCTGTCTCTCTGTCTCTCTCTCTCTCTCTCACACACACACACACACACAGAAGTTAAAATGAGACTGTTCCAGTTACAGTCACACCATGATAAAGATCTTCAAACAAACCACCAAGGATAAGAACACAATGCCAAGAAGAAGAAAAACACTGTTACGATTCATTGCCTTTTGGACTCTAACAAGCCTTCGCCAGAATGATTCTAAACAAAAAGGTTTTCATATTTGACTCTGCCTGCTCCTCAACTTCATTCAAAACTGAAAAGTAATTTTTTCCGCTGTTCTTGGCGGTCTGTTTCTACGACAACAGCAGAAGTAAAAATGAATCATTCCCCACAGAAAATCTCCATGCAGAGATTTAGGTTCCCAAACGCCAGCTCATCTTTTGTTCTACTCCACATTTTCAAAGGCAGGGTGCAAAAGAAACAGACAAGTCCAGTTGGGTTCAGATGCTTTTCCTGAAGAGGTCAAACACAATGGGAATTTCTGCTCTGCATGGAAAAACTAAAAACAAAACAAAAACCTTTACACACAATAAGAGAAACTGCACATATGGAAGTTTGTTCACATGAAGAGGTAGAGCAGTGAAGTCCTGCTCACGGCCACTAGAAATTTTGTTAGTCATACCTATGTTTGCCTCAGACACACCCACCCACTTTCAAGCATCTCTCTGCAGTCCTAAGGACTAGAAACTTGGTTTTGAAGCCAAGCACACCAGATTCTTAGACAGCTAAATACAGCACGTTGCATGCTCTTGAAGAAGTGTAACATAACATGCAGCCCGGAAAGCACCTTACTTTGCTGGATGGATTTCAGTCCCCGAAGAAAAGTAGCTGCAAAGAGGAAGCAGCAGCCAGCCTGGTCAAAATGGACCTCCCCCACGATGCTCAGGGAGGCACCCAAACAGATGGGCCCCATTGCAGCATACTGGAGCGGGTGATGGTGTTTTCTCAGCAGCACCTTGGAGAGGGTCAGGGTAAAGAGGGGCGTGGTAGTGTAGACCATCTGCGCAAAGTCCAGCTGGACATAGTTGAGTCCCAAGTTCCCAAAAGCCACGCTGGCACAGAAGGTCATGCTCAGCAGGAAGACCCTCACCTTTGCTCCCGGGCTGAGGGTGGGGTTGCCTGGACCGCCTGCCCAGAACTTGGCCAGAGGGTTGCCCACCAGCACAGCCGTCAGCATGTGGAGGGGGGAGACAGCACCGGGAACTGGAAATTGTGGATGGCAAAAATCCACTTGTTGAGGCTGGACATGGTGGTACCGGTAGCCAACCAGACAAAGATGGTGGCCACAAGAGGCAGGGCTGGCAGAGACCGGCCCAACGGCCTTGGTCCCCCATCCTGCCCTGGATCCGGCTTCCAGGGCGAGAGCAGCCATTCTTCTTTGGCCGAGGTCATCCCTGCAGCATTTCTCCTCCAAGAGGCCAGGCACATTGGGGATGGCAGCCTGGCAGAGGCAGGATTGAGTCTGGAGACCCCAATGATGCCCAAGCCCTCAAAGGCCAGACACGGGGACTATCCCAGCTCCTCCTCTTCAGTCAGCCCACAGAAATGCTTCTGCCCACCAAAGGGTTTCTCTGCCTGTACCCTTGCCAGCCGTCAGTCCCAGTGACTCACGGGGATTGAATTTCCAGCCACCCCAGACTGATGCAGACAAGATCTCCCGAGTTGTTTTCATGTGTTTTGCAGACAGACTTCTGGAGCTGTGGCAAAAGAAATCCCTGGCTGTTATCGGAACTAATTTTGTTTAAAAAGCTCTCCTCTTCAGTAAAAATGCTGGCTGTAATCTCAGCACCACTGCATCAGCTCTGGCTGAGGAGTGATCCGGCAACTGGGTGGGAGAGGACCTGGCCCTCCTACTCCCTCGAGCTAAGGTGGGGCAGAAGCCTCCTGTTTTGGATCTTCCTCTTGCTTTGGATTCCAGTAGCCCCTCTCCCTGCTGGCTCTGGGATCGACTGAGACAGGTCAGCCAGCCAAGGGAGCAGTTGGATGCCGGCTTCCACTATGGCCACGTGCAGACAGACGCCAGGCAGAGAGGAGGCAGTGGAAAGTTTGATGGTTTGGTGACTGGCGGAAGGCTCCTCCCTCCTTGTAACCAGGGAGGGCACCTGCAGTGGCAATGAAGAGAAGGACAACAGTGTGTGGGGGGGTCATGCTTCTGCGTCCTTAAAGGGAACACGGGCAGAGAATTCAAACATGGAGAGGACCTGCCCTGGATGACTCATAGGGGGGCAGGGAGGGCTTCCTCCCAGGAGATTATGATGCACCTACTGGAAAAAGAAAAGAAGAAAAGAGTCAGAAGAGGAGCATCCAAAACAAACGGTCACCCTGGAGATGCCACCACCTCCGAGAAACTGGCAGCACATCCTTCCTCAACTTGTTCAGGGGAAGAGGTATTACAGAAGCATGTTGTCAGATATGGGGAGGGATTCTGATGCACCTGGCTTCTGTTTTCAATGGCAGATGTCCAGCCAGGACAATACAACATAGGCAGAGATGCCTCTGAGCTGGTGCAGAGGGTCTGGCACTTTGGGAGTGCCCCTGACTGAAGCCACAGAAGGCCTCTTCCAGCTCTCCCAGCCATTGGAGATGAAATGTAAATAGCGGTGAATTAGAAACAGGACCTTTACAGTTTTGGTGCTCTCGTCTGGAAAGCCTCTACCCAGACGAACTTATTTGATGGGTTCCAACCCAAAAAGAAAATATCTCAAAATGGGATAAAAAATGAGCACCAAGTTGGCTTGTGGATTCTGGGGGTCCAGAAAAATCCTTTCCAATGGTCTGACTTTCTTTATCCTGGTTGTTTAAAAAGAATGAGTTTAAATCCTGTTTCAGCGCTCAATTAATTCAGCACATTGTAGGGTTTTACCTTTTCAGCAAGTTAAACCTTATCCCCAGCATAAAGCCCTTTGCCAAAATGAAGGTGATCTTCTAGATGTCAAACACAGCTGCCTCTTGGCTCAGAATCAGGTTTTTGGTTTGTCTTGTATCTCTAATATTACTCTACTGGCTCTTATACCGGATGGTGGTTTATCGCATGTTATTTTTAAAATCTCTGTGGTGTTGCATTTCATTTGTGCCAGGTAGGAAAGTCTTGTGTTTCACACTGATATTGCCACAACGCACATATAGAGCATATCGGGTATTGCCTAGTGTGTATATACCAGCTTTTAAGCCCTGGCCCTCCTCGTTCAGGTGCCCGTGGGCTCCGTGTTGGGGGCCCAGGAGCTCTCCAAGGTGCCGAATCCCCCGCCGCCGCGCGGGAGAGCGGTGTGCGGGCAGGCCCAAGCGGCCGACGACGCAGAGCCTCCCGGGCAAAGCCGGCGGCGCGCAGCGGGCCTTACTCGCGAGCAAGGGCGCTCGAGGCGGCCGATCCCGGCCCTCGCGGCTGCCGACTCCAATTGCCAGCCCCGCCCCGGGGAGACCCGTTCAAGCGAAGGGGCCGTGCCCGTTCCGTTTGGCGAAGCCCCCTTGGCTCCCAGCGGGTCTCCTCGAGGGGACCCTGCCGGCCTTCGCTCGGCCCCGTTCCCGGGCCGAGGCGGACCCGCGAGACGACGGCCGCCGCCCTCGCTTAGCACCCGCGTCACGTCTGAACCAGGCAACCCGCCCTGCTTGCTCCATCCTTCTTCCTGTCCTTCTCTGCTACGCCAGGAAGGACCGCGGTGGGAGGGTGGAGGAGCCCTCAAGGTGAGGCTTACCTTGATGCGGCGGCGCCGCCGCCGCCGCCGGAGCCCCTCGCCGCAGGATGGCGCCCGCTCAGCCGGGCACGGCGCGGCGGCCGCGGCGGCGGCGGCGGGCGGCCCTCGGAGCTTCGCGGGCCTCCGCGGCTGCTCCAGGCCCTCCCCGCCGGGGCCGAGCCGCCGATCCCGCCCTGCAACGGAGCGCCTCTGCCGGCTCTTCCCGGGCGCTCGGCCTCGGCCGCCGTGGCCAGAAAGCCGGGGGCCGTCTCCGTTCCAAGCGCCCCCTGCCGGCCACGAAGGAAATGGCACCCCCTGGGCCTTGCCCGGCCAACACCGTTCAAGTCCCCTTGCGGCCTGAGGCCAGGGCAGCGGGGGGGGGCGGTGAGTCCCAACTTGAAAGGAACTCGGGGAGGGGGCGAAACAGTGGGTTTCCATGACAGAGTGGAGGTTCAAACCCTGGTCTGCAAGAGTGTAGTCCACCACTCAAGCCATTCAGCAAGGCTGGCTCTTCCTGCAGACCCTAACTTTGGATTAAGTCCTACTGAATGTAGTGCAATTTACCTCTGAATAAACTTGTATAGTTTACCTCTGAACAAAAAGAGGATTTGAAAAGGTTACGATTTATTTATTTGTTTATTTTTTGCTTGGAGGATAAAGGAGGTGAAACCCTTTCCCTATCTTACCCTAATGCTCATGGTTGCATTTGACTTGCTGACAAATGGGCCAAGTACACGATCTAGTACATTTGAGAGCCGTACATTGCTGCTGATTGTCCTTGTAAGAAAAAAGGGAAAAGCAGAGAGAAAAGAAATCACTCTTTATTGATAGGTTTTAAGAACTCAAAATCTTATTTTACCAGCTTTGTGATTTTAGGGTCTGCAACTCCTAATTCTTTTTGTGCATGTGTGTTTTAAGGCTTGGCAGCAGTGCTGTGGGGTTGCCCCAAGTGCATAAACAGCTTTCAGGGTCTCTTTGAATGACCTGGTCATTTTAGGGGCACTCACGGACTGAGCACGTGCTTAGAAGGCACAGCCCAAGAGATCTTCCACGATCCAAGGAGGTACACCCCAGTGTTGCAAGCAGCCCTGCAAGGCAGACAAGGTGTCACCCTTCAAATTATGCAGGTGACCTCAGCTGAGGTAGCAAAATGTCTTGAAACAGTCCTCAGGGGGTGCCTCATTCCCTTGTCGGTGGCTGCATTTCTTTGCTTTGAGATGAATTCAAGCAACCAGTTTGACTAGAGCTGAGTGTTCACAGGAGGAAAAAAAATGCATTCTTTGGGGGGATAAATTCCTCTTTGTGTCCAGAAGGAAAGAGTTCTGCTTTTATTTTAAAAGATCAGGGTTCTAATCCTCATTGAGAAAGAAAAGCTCACTTCAGAGAAGATCACTTGCAGGTCTCCAGCATGGATACAGTGCATGTTCCAGCAGTTGGGGAAGAAAGGGTGTCAGCAACTCAGTCTCTACCACGGACTGAATCTTAAGATGATGGTCTCTCTAGCCCGGGGGATGTAGTCAGCGACACCTGCCAAACAGAAGAGCAAACCAGAAGGCTGTCAGGGAAAAGCAATTGCTCTGTTCCAGAATTTGGTGCAAATATGTAGAAATGCAGCAGCAGGGAGGCAGTATGTGAAGCTCCCAGCAGAATTCAGCTTCCTCACATTCGCACAGTGTGTATCAACAGGGATGAGCACGGCTTCTGTTTCATTTCATTTTGCATCCTCCACAAGTCCTGTCTAAATGAGCACAGCCACTGCACAGTCTCTGTTTATCTGAGCAAGGTTTGCATGGAGAGCTTCCTGGTGGGTCCTGACCTGTGTCGATTTGTGCCAGTTCAATCCTTTCTACTTTCAAGACAGGGTTCCTACATTCTGGGGAGTGTTCACTCCCAGCCTTCCCTAAAACTACAAGGGAGGCAGAGATTGAAACCCTCAGCCTACTCCACACATAGAGTACCATGGGGTGGTGATCCCTGCAGTCCTCCATGGCCGGGAGAAAATTTGAAGATGGTTTTGTTGTTGGGTCACAGTCCACCATCGCCAGCAAAAGCATTGGGGGCCCAAGCCCAGCAGGGCTTTTTTATTATTTATTTCATTTGTATGCTGCTTTTCTCCCAGAGTGAGACCCAAGGTGGCTTCCACAACAGTTAATTTGAAAAAAAAAATTACAATCAAATTTAAAAACAATTAAAATCAACCACCTACAAACAGTATAAAGTCATTTTCAAAATATTCAAAGGTTTTTATAAAAATCCAGTATGAAAAAGCTCTCCTGCTTACACATTAAAAACTGCTTAACCAGAAATGTTTTTGCTTGCTGGCAAAAGGAAAGAAGGGAGCGGACCTGCCTAGAATTTGGAAACTTTTTTTTCCTTTTTTCTTTTTGTACTACAACTCCCAGAACCCCCCGGAACACAAGGTCTCCTTCCTTGTGCTCTTCTGACATTTACCTTGCTCCAGAACAGTGCCAGGGGCCCGGATGATCTTCCAGTACTTGCGCTCTCCTTCCTGGGGTTTCACCCCCATCACTGCAGTAAGGAGTGGGCCAGAGAAGGTATCCTGGGTCTCAAACCTGTTTGCAACAAAAGTGAAAAGAGAAACAGTATCATTGAAGGGCAAGGGTAAAGGGCAGGACTTGGCCCAGTTTTGAAAGCCAAAGCCTAGAGGTCTTTTCACACTACAGAATTATAGCACTATGATTCCACTTTAACTGCCAGGTTTCCATCCTATGGAATCTGGGATTTGCAGCTTAAGTAGGGGCATTCAGAATCCTCAGCCAGAGAGCTCTACTGCCTTCAGTGTGGGGAGGAAAAAAAGCTTCCTGTGTGGAAAACAAGCTTCCTGTGCAGGTTTCCTATGCAGAAAAAAAATGGTGCAAAAACACACACATTTTTCTTTTTGGAATAATTCCTCCTCAGCACTTTGGAAAGCTGAAGACAAGGAGAAACCTGTCCCAAATCCTTGCTGGTTTATTCTTCCTCCCGACAGGGGTTCCCAACTGTTGGGAAACCCATTTTTTAACTTGGGAAAGAACAGCTGCCAATATTCTTTCCATCCCTAGTTGTTAGACTACAACTCCCAGCATTCTTCACCAATGACCAGGGGTGAGGTAAGTGAGCCCCCCCCCAGGCTGTTTGGTGGCCCTCAATCCCTTCAGAGCCACTAAATGTCCCTTTTTCTCTGTTCCAGAAAAGGTGGGGTGAATCACCCCTTCCTGAAGCCTCCAGGAACAGCAATTCATCTTTTCAATAGGCTGAAAGCCCCCACCCCTCCCATTTAACATCCAAAACCAGCCAAAAAACGGACTTCCAGCCAGTTCAAGATTTCCCTTTTTGGCAGTCAGTCTGGCTCTCAGAGGTCACTGTGGTAGAAAATTGGACCCAGGCCTGTCTCCATTGCTCACTCTGGCCACTGACTCTGCTGGCAAGGAGTGATGAAAGTTGCAGTCCAAAACCCTCTGGCAAGCTCCATTTTGCCCACCCTGAGCAGCAGGATCCAGGCTTTCAGCACTGGTTTCTGAGGAAGACACAGTTAGAATTGCCCTTCCTTCTCAAGATCAGGCCCCATAACAGCTCGCCAGTGAACCTGGGATGGACTCACGTGAGAGGCCCCTCACTCTGCTTTGCCGCTTCTTTCAGCACATCCAGCAGGGAGGAGCCCTGGGCAACATGGAGGACCCGTCGGTACAAGGGTGAGCTGTGGGGTGGGTGTTTCACAATCAGCTGGATGGAAATCCTTTTTCTTCGCCTGGCAGTTGTCCTCAAAGTGGGAAATGGCGTGCTGAGGGCCAAACTGTCTGCAAACCAGGAAGCCAGCACTAAGAAGCTGTAGCCAAACAGCACCTGATTAACCTTTCTGACTTTACATGCTTGCATTTTTGCTGTTTCTCTTGTTTGCTCATGTTCTGAGCTGTTTTGGGTCCCCAAATTTAGAGAAAGGAGGGACTGGTATTCAATTAAATAACATGAAATGCATTCGGGGGGTAGAATTTTTATTGTGGGGCATTGCTCTCTGTTGCTCTCCTCTGTTGTGGCACCCCTGAGCCACAGAAATGTTCCCTCACCTCACCTTGTCTTACTCAGACTGAAAGGGGAACATGCTCCTTCATGTGGCCATCTCTCCAAATCCCCCACCACACCCCCTTCCTCCTTCTCCCTCTTACTTCTCTCAGTGTGGCACTCCATGCTGGCAATGTCCAGATAGCTCTTGCCATACAACACTGGCAGCAGTTGGGCCTTGAAGAGGACGTTCTGGAAGTCTTTCTGTCCCAGGGGCCGAAGGAGGGCAGCCATCCCCTTGTGACACTCAGGCTTCTTCTGGCTCATCCCCACAGCAAGAAGAAACTGCATTGCCCAGGGACAGAGAGGAGGTCAAAAATGAGAGAAAGAAACTGGGCCTTGATTCTGGGACACTGGGGATGGTGGCAAATGTCCCAACCGTGGGCCAGAGGTGGCCTGCAGTGATGCCGCATCCAGACCCCACACTTCTTTTCCTCTGCAGTCTGATCACTGGTCAGAAACAGGAGGGTATCTAAAGCCCAGGAAGGTGTGGCATGGAACTGAGTTGCACACTGCAGTCCAGGGGGCTCTTGAGGCCAATGCTGGCTGGGTTGGTTGGTTTTCTGGAATTTTTAGCAGTCTGCTTATGTTTTTCAAGGTTCCAGGGGTAGATCCCTGGCCTCCAGTTCCCTACCCCAGTCTAGAGGCTATGTTTGGTTCCAAAGATTCAGACAAAGGTTAATGGGAAATGCTATACAGTCCAATGGTGTCAGAATGGGGGAGGGGCATGCAAAATAAAGGTGCTGCCCCCTCCTAAGTAAGAACTTTGCACCTCTGCCAATTAAATTTTCCTCCAGTCCCCAAATTTCTAGCATTGCACCTTAAAACTTCAACTGAGCATTCAGAAATTGAATTTAGACACCCAAGCAAGCACCTTCACTGGAAGGACACTTTCACTGGAACAGCAGAGCTCACCTCACCTGCATTGCCAGAGGGCTGCTGTAGATGTTCCCAAAAGCCCCCTCAGGGGTCTGAGCCTGCAAGATCTTCTCCTTCACTCTCTGAATGGACTGGCCCAGTTTGGCCACAAGGTCAGGTGTGTACATAGTAGCCTGTTGCAAGCAGGCAAAAGCCAGCCCTGCCATGGCTTCTGTGTCTGGAGAAAGAAAAGGCAAAAGGGAGAGGTGAGATGGGATGCCATCATAAGGAAAAGGCAAACTTGGCGGGGGCTGAGTCATCCATCCCAACTGCCTTCCCTCCTCCTTTGCTAAGGTATTTCCACCCCAGTGGTGCCCTCCTCTTTGTTCAGGCCCAGCATGGCTGGCTCCAGAATGTCCTCAGGGGGCCTTCTGGGGACATCTGAGGAAGCAGAACCCAACAGGGAAGATGAAAGCGCCACACACACAGTCTGCGCTTCTCTTCTCCTTAGGCCCAACTAGTTGCAGTGTAATTCAAATTCAAATGACCAAGCTTTTTTTCTGACTTTTAGGAACACTCACTATCCACATCTCCCCAAAACTGATGGATGTAGGGCTTCCAACATCCATCATAAAAGAAACAGTCTTTTCATGGTTACCCACACCTTGGTAAAATCCTAAGTGGATTACCACTCAGTATTATCAGGGGCTGCCACTAAGACAAACTGGTACCAGCCCAAGATATTTTGTGGCCTGAGCAGATCAGGAAATGGTACCTTCCAAAACACACTCAAATTGAAGTGCACAGGACCAAATGGCAGCCATCTTATTATGGTCATGAGGCAGAAGCCCCTTCTCGTCTTCCAGGGGAGTAAAAGGACAACAATACCATACACTGCCCTTTCCTGACACTTCAAATCTGCTGGCAGAAGCAGCCCCCTCAGTGCCTAATGATAAGAGCTACACAGAGGGGATAAAACCCCACTGAGGCCTAGAAGAGTGTGGGGACCTATGTGCAAAGCTGGCCCTTACCCACAGAGAGCTTGTGGTTGTTGCCCTCAAACCTGCCATGCTCTTCTGCATGCAAGATCTTGTGGATCACGTGCTCATCAATCATCTTCCCATGGACACACAAGGCCAGGAGCCCCAAGCTGTACTGGTAATAATTGGTGACGGGCCAGCCACCGCCCCTAGAGACTGCAGGCAGTAAGAGACAGATCAAGAAGTGAGTCCTTGTGGCCTGCAAGGTTTGGTTAGCCATTCACTCACTAATCTCAGTGCAGGAACAGCAAGCAAATGGCCACAGGCCATGTAAGAAAGAAAATGGCAGGGGGCAAAGGGGAATGACTGCTGTGGTGGAGGTTTCAGTGGCCCTCTCATGCTGAAAGCACAGGACTTCTCTCAGCAGTGTGCAAGGGCCACTAGAAATGCTGGTGCCATCCTCTCCTCCCCTGCTGCCTGTGGCAGGGAGGACCTAGATGTGTGTACAAACATGCACTGGTGCCAGCAGTAGAGAATGGCTCAGTCCCAGTAGGAAAGGCATGAAGGACAGCCCCTAAATTACTTCCTTGGATCCTAGATTACCTCTGCCACCTGCTTCCAGTTCAGCCTTGACAGAATCTCCCCTTATGGAGGAAAGTGGTCCCAAACCAACATTTCTGCTCCAGTCAGTGAAGGAACATCTTACCTATCTTCTCCTTTTCTTTGTGCAAGTGAAGCTTCAGCTGGGTGACCAGTCGATTGGCCTCCAGTGTCTCCATATTGTGGCATGCGACTCGCAGAGCCAGGAGGTACAGAGCCAAGCGGCCTGTACCAGGCTGCTCCTGGTACTTGGCTGCCCCTAGAGCACTGGAGCAGAGAGATTTTTTTTTTAAAGACATAGTTAGGCCTTACTCTGCAGCCTGCAATAGGCACCCCCAGCCACACACTTATTACATGTGTTATATGCATTCTGGAATATGTAAAGATTTCCACCAGCCACACAACGTAAGAGATTCTGGAAACTGTAGATCTAAAATGTAGAATTTCCACGCTCTCATTCATTCATACCCTGTTAACAATTTTTCCTGGTAACACTGTTACAGGATTTGAAACAAGTCTGCAATTTTGCCCTCGTCTCTCCTCTCCCTCTCATCTTTTATCTTCCATTTTGTAAGAACTCAGATTGGGAGCCACTTGGGGGCACAGCTCTGCCTTCTACTGCTTCATGCAACTTTTGTTCGGAGATGTAAATCTTCATAAATTTCATTCTCAAAATAAAATTATCATTTTTCTCCTCACTGTGAGAAAGTCATAAAAATGTGCAGTTTCTGAAAATTCTTCACAGCTCCAGACTTATTTTGTGCAAAAGAAACTCTATTTTTTTTTTCTTTCCCTTCTCTTTTCCCACTCCTCTGTGTAGGAAAATGCTGTTTTCCATGCAAAAGAAACCACATGTATTTTTCCTGCAGAGTTAAGTCCAAAACTGTGAAGATTCTGAACTAGTTTAGGATTCTTCTCATCAGCATTTCCTGACACTTGCAAAATCCATTTTTCAGCTACTTTCTGAATATTCTTGCCATCTGTAATATTTAAAGAATGCACTCTTAACAGTAGCCAAGCTGGCTGGAGGATTCTGGGAGCTGGAGTCCAAACCAAGGATCTAGCCCAGGCTCTTGATTTGAGTGCTGTTGGGCCTACCTGCTGGCATTGGACTGATAGACATCCTTCAGTCTGTCAAGGTAGTGGCGCTCACTCTCCAGGTTGTGGTTATCAGAAAGACGAAGGCCCAGGTAGATGTTGGGGTTTGGCTCTTTGGAGTCATCCTGAGTTAGTTTCAAGAGCTCTGTGTTCAAAGAGTTGACACGATGCAAATGTCCTTCAGGGATTTCTTCAGAGGAGAAGACCAGAACACACAGCCCAGAATATGAGAGAACAAGAGTGACTGAATAAGCATAAGGTAGGGACAGCAAAGCCAGAACCTACAATCTCATCCTAGATGGGCCAATTTACATAAAACAGTAGAATGAAGAAAAAAGAAGGGTATGAAACTCTAAGATGGCATTGTTCTTATGGCCTCTCAGAAGGCTCCGGGAACAGCAATGCACCTTTCAAAAGGACAGCAGGGTGTAGAAAGTGGGGCCTTTGACACAAGGTAGATTGATTTTTTTTGCTAGCATCATAGCCAAATGTCAATAGCTATCCAGTAGCATGAAAGAATCCATTTGTATTGGTGACCTTACTGGCTACCTTGTCCATTTGGTTTGCAGTCAGAGGCTGGGAACAGACTGGGGGAGAGAACTGACCCCTGTTACTAATCTGCTCGCACAGGTCTAGAGCTAACGGCAGAGAGACGGGTCATGCCTGCACACTTTGATTTTCTTTGCCCACTTCTGCACTAGATAACCCTTGGAAATCCATCTCCCATCCTTGTCTGGGCTAGCCCCAGGCCACGTCCAAATTGCCCACCCCTCTTATAGCAGAAAGTACCCAGACTCACCGCACAGCTGCACTGAGGAAAACAGGATATGGAGGAGGGGGAAGAGCCACAGCCATCTGGGCCCCATGCCTGCAGCTGAAGGCAGGAGGAAGAAAAGCAGATGTGAGCTCCAGGCAGGGGTCAGGGCCCTTAGGGCCATCCGTACAGGATTGCTGATCAAACTGGAGAAAGGTCACAACAATGGAACCAGGGAGCAGGAGCTGAACTAGCAAAAGAGGAAGGGCTTTGGCTGAAGAAGAAGCGAATGGGGGGGAGGGGGCGAGGGAGAAGAGAGAGAGAGAGAAGGAATGATGTCCATCTGTACAAGCAGAATACAGGCTGGAGTGGGGCTGGGGGCCAGGCAGTGGGGCTGGGGGCCAGTCTTCTGCCTCCAGAATTCATCTGGGAGTGATATGGACTGCCAAAAATGCCCTCTGAACAAAACCAAAGGGGTCAGAAGGTCTACTTCTAGTTTTGAAAAATGGGTATTTTGTAAATGTTCTACAGTACAAGGGGCAGCGGGGTGGGGAGGAAGGCTTCCAGGAAAGAGAAGTCACTGTCACACTTTCTCTCTCTCTCTCTCCCTCTGCCAGAAAAATGGTAGTCTGAGGAGTCTGAAGGGACCAAGAGCTACAGATGTAAATCCTCAACTATTTCAGTCTGGCATGCAAGGATGAATAATTAAACTAGTTTTCTACCTCTTACAGGTGAAGGCAGATGTTCCTTTGCAGTGTTTGACCCATAATCAAATGTTCTGAAGCAGCGCAGAAGAATTATTCTGCCGAGCAAAAAAACATGGGTTCTTTTTTTTTTGCACAAAAATGTGTTTTCTGTCTATTTTCTAAACAGAAAACAGTTTTTTTTTACACAGACAAAAAAACACATGTTTTTCTTCACAGAATAATTCCTCTGCAACACTTTAGGATGTCAAATATCAGCTGAAAACTGTGCGGAATTCTTGCAGGACTATTATTCCCCCAGGGAGGTTTGTCTGACTGTCAAGAAACCCATTTTTTTACTCCTGAGAATTGAAAATTACACATTTTCTTTCCATTCCTACCAATGACTACCAGAGCAGTTTGGGATCCATACACAACCCAAGGGCTGCACTTTGTCCACCTCTGCCTTAAGGACAGGGTTCAAAAGTACTCCTGCAATCATCCAAGGAGAGGACACTTAATGGCTGACAAAGAAGAAGAAATTCACCAGTGGAACTTTGCCAAGCTGCCTTGAGCCCTGACATTTCTCATTTGTAGTAATCGAGCACAACTTCCCCTGGGAACCAACTCATTAATTACACTATAATGCTTGCCTCACTTACTTCCCCCCCAAAATTTCTCAAACAAGATAATGACATACAACACCATCAACACTCTACATGGTTACGGTGGCTGGGAGATTCTGAAAATGGTAGTCCCCCAAAGTAATGTTTCCAGACTTTGATTCTTCCACACAAAATCCTTGCTAATCTACTCTAAATCACCCAGAGACGTAGCAGTAGATCCTGATCTATGTTTCAATCTATCCTCAGGGGAGTAACAATCTCCTGTGACAAGAAAGAGAGAGGAGAGAGAAGGAGAGAAAGTAGCCTGTTTCTTTGTCTGACAACCCCCTTTCTGCATACACAGTTCCCCTTCTAATCTTGTTCAGGAATGCTGTTGCTCAGCCTGTTGTGCCACTTACCCAATGAGGACGTTATAGAGTGCAATCGAGGACAAACTTTGCAGGAACTAAGTGTCACAGAACACAGCAGAACAACTTATGTCTTAAACTTCCTTCTCCATAACATGAAACTAAGACAAGGCAAAAAAGAAAATGACGACGAACAAGAAAAAGGTCAAAATGATCCAGACCTAACCACCACCACCAGCTCCAGCTTCTTTCTCTCCCCAAAGCACAAGTCTTCCTTTTCACTAACTTACTGTTGGGAGAGTGGAGTGGGCTGGGACTCTTCACATTCTTGTTTACTTGAGATCACGTGAGGCCTCTTCCAGCTGCTGAAGTCAGCTGTTTGTTGGGTGCTTTTTTTTCCTAAGAGAAAGACGGAAGTTGTGAAATTAGATGAGGGGGAGAAAATAAAAGCAGACTTGGAGCGACAAAGAAAGGGAATCTGCATGGGTCAAGCAGCAATTTGCAAAGGTTATAGCTAAGACAGTCTGTTGCATGAAGCCACCATGAGTCTTACAGTGACCTAAAAACTAATACGTTTTCAAAAGCTTACACTAAATCAGGTAGTCTTTAAGGTGTCACATGAATCTCTGTACTTTCTACAAAACATCAAGTAGGCCCAGCCAGCTGTCTTCCACATCATTCAAGAGGAAACAAATTTAAGTATCTCTGTTGGCTTGCATCTTCACACAAGGGGCATTAAGATCTAACAGCCCAAGTCAGCATCCACACATGTTTTTTCTATTCTACTTTTTAAAAACACAAAAATCCACACCGCTGACTGAAAGGAGTCTCCAATCTATTTTCACTGTGAACTTTGCTTACCATGTTGCTGGATCAGCATGATACAATACCCTATAAACCATGTAAACATGGGAACAGGAAAAAAAATAGGATCATAAACTGTGTTTGCTGTTACATCAAAAAGGAATATCATGTAGCCCCCTTGAAAACTGAAACAATTATTGAGGCATCAGCTTTGACATACTGGAGTCTACATCCTCAGTTGCATGAAATGTTATCCTAAAGTAGTACATGGGTATGGAACATGTACAGCTGCA
Organism: Iguana delicatissima; assembly: GCA_948472985.1. Taxonomy (NCBI): domain Eukaryota; kingdom Metazoa; phylum Chordata; class Lepidosauria; order Squamata; family Iguanidae; genus Iguana; species Iguana delicatissima. Next base: position 109,199 of record CAOKZL010001770.1, on the reverse strand, counting down.
GGCTCAGAAGATCTGGAAGGAGCAAAAAGTTCCTCACTCCTAGCAGACAACCAAAATGAAAGCAAGGATCTTGACACCATAATCCATATCAGCCTGTTCACAAGAGCTGACAGAGAGTTAGAAAAATTAATGGAAAACAAGGTTACATCAATGATGACTAGCCATCATGAACTGCTGAGGAAAGGAGACCTGCTTATGGCCTCTCTGTGGGTCTGTTGTTGGGAAGAGTATGTTGGACTAGATAGGCCTTTGGTCAGATCTTGTACAGCTTAGCTTATGTTTGCTAGAAGATAAAAGATTTATTCAACCTTCAGGCACTAAAAACAACTGCAATATTGATTCCAAGTGATTACCAGTATGTCTATTATTGCTGTTGCTTCCCATGAGAGAGCTGGTACAGTACAGTTGCACCAGATGTAAATGGGCTTCAGACAAAGTTCAACATGAGTTTAGACAATAGCGGAGGACAAAATTCATAGCACCTTTTTCTACAAAAGGTTGGTGATCCACAGAAGGACACTTAGGAGATGAAGTCAGACATCTCTCTCTTTCTCTCTGATCTTACGTCCACCATCCAACATGGGTACAAGGAAACCATCCTGCTTTCTCTTTTTGCGTCTTCTTCATTCACAGGTGGGAATCCTGCCATCTGCCAGATGTTACTGAACGGCAAGTCCCAGAAGCCCTACCCAGAATAAGCCAAAGGTGAGTTATACTGGTGCCCCTCCACAGTTCCTACCTCAGTCTACCTACATCAAACACGTCTTGGCAAACGTGTGCCTTGCATGTGCACGTTGGGTGCTCAGGTGTCCGCTTGGCAAACAGCTCACCTAGCCCAGAGCTCAGTGCAGAGACCCCAGGTTCAAACTCTGGTATCTGCAGTCAGAGAAGGATCCCAGAGGGGTACCCGACTAGGGCTTCTTTTGAAGGATTTCTTTGGCCACTGCCAAGGAACAAAACCGTGTGCTAACTACACCATGAACCAGCAGTAAGAATTTCCATTCTCTCTTTCTGTTCTCGCATGTGCCAGGGGTGGGCTGCATCTTCATTGACACATTATGCATTTCCCCTCCTCTGCAAGAAGATTCCCAACTAGAAAAATCCGTTTCTCTGCTTTTGCCTTTTTCGTTTGGAAGTTAGACCCCCGCGAGCCCCAACAGAAGTGTACTAAAACTCTTCTTACGGGCAGGTCAAAGGAGCGGAGACAACAAAGCGTGCGCGAAGCCACAACTCGACACCCCCCCATCCCGCTATAAACACGCGACAGCCCTTCCCCTTTAAATAGAGAAGCCTTTCTAGGGCCACTCCTTGACTCTATCATGGTCCGCCAATCCCCCAGCATCCTTTGCGCCTCTCCGTGGTGTCGTCGGGTTTTGATTAAGCGATGGGTGAGGGCGTCTACCGACGTGCCTGCTCAGAAGGATGATTGTTCGGGCAAATTTTCGGCGTCAGAAAGAAAACGAAGCGGAGCTTTTATCGTCCAAATCTAGCTGACTCTCGCTTAGCCCGGGAATGGCCCTCGTGGCGGTCAGCTCCTGTTCGGGCGGTCTCGGCGGCACCCCCGGAGCGTGGCCCGGGGTCCTGGCGGCGCCGGGAAGGGCGGGGCTCGCCGCGGCCGGCCTGGGAGAGTCGGCACGTGGGGGCCGGTGGAGCGGACGGGGCGAGCGGAGTGGCGGCCATGGGCGGCCTGGAGAAAAAGAAGGTGCCGCCGGGCGTGGGAGAACCGAGCCCACCAAGGCGGTGGGCTTCGGCACGTTTCGGGAGTGTTATGTTTCCGCGGGCGAAGTCCGGTCTGAAGGGAGGCGGAACGCTCTTTCTGGGACTGGCTGCCGCAATCCGGCCTTTGGGGGGGTTGTTGCCTTTTCCTAAGTGAGGCTGAGGCCTCCTGCGCGTCCTCCTCCTCCTCCTCTAGGCGTCCGTGGTCTGTTAGGTAGGGCAGGCTGCCCCCGGCACCTAAGGAGAGCCTCCGCGTCCAGGAGCAGCCTGCTCCGGAATACGGGGTGTCGGGGCGGTGGGGGCGGCCACATGGCCTCGGGGCCTCCTGCTTGGGCTTCCTAGAGATCTCCGACGCACCACTGCTAGGAATAGGGTGCTGAGTGAGAGGCATGACTGATCCGAGTCGGTCAGGTGGGTTTCTGAGTTCTTATGGGACTTCCTGCCACAAGATGTTGGGGTAGCAGCGTGGCTAAATGGCGACTAGGTAGGGGAAAATGAGTATACGCTGGCTGTTTGTAACGGGATTGAGGGTGTATATTTCGCTACAAACCAGTTGCTGAGGTGAACTGTGTTACCAGGCCTGCGAGGTATGATGGCAACAGCTTGTGACAGACTGCTAAGTGGTTTTTGTAGTAGCTGTAGATTACTGGTGGCTTTCCATTTAAGTCAGTGGTGAATATTAATATTTTTAATTTCGTCTTCTTCCCCCTAAAAAAAACCCCCTCCTATCCAAGTATGAGAGGGGTGCTGCCACCAACTACATCACTAGGAACAAGGCTCGAAAGAAGTTGCAGCTCAGCCTTGCAGACTTCAGGTAAGGCTTATTTATTTAATGTATAGCTTGCCTTTCGCCAGACATGGGAACTGAAGTACAGCTAAAGTCTTAAATACAAAAGTTTTAAAAATTCAGTGGTTCTATTAAATGCATGAAGCTAAAAGAGTCCAAATAAAAAAGTCTTTACCAGGTGATGGATGGAGAAGGCCCTTCCCTGTGTCATCACCTAAGAATCCAAAGAGTTTGGCAAGTTCATATAAAGAGATGTGGTCTTTCAGATAGTAATGGATCTAAACAATTACTTCTTTAGTTTAGAAAGAAACCAATGCTTGAAAGCTCAAAAAACATTGATTTAATAAAGTGTAGTAGATAGTTTTTTGGTGCTGGGTTTGATAGATGCTGCTTTTAGCCATGGTGTTTGGGCATCAGCTGCTGACCTCAGCTGCCTTTGGAAAAAATGTTTTTCTGCTTCCTGTTACTTAAACTAGAAGCCACCTGAGACCTTGAAGTTAGAGACAAGGGCAAGATGACCAGGTTTCAATTGTTCTTTGTTTTGCAGGCGACTCTGCATCCTAAAGGGGATTTACCCACATGAGCCCAAACACAAGAAGAAAGTGAACAAAGGATCCACAGCTCCTCGGACCTTCTATCTTATGAAAGACATAAAATTTCTTCTCCATGAACCCATTGTCAACAAGTTCCGGGAATATAAGGTACCGTGTCACTGAGCCTCCACCAGTGTCTGAGAATTCACTTTTTGTTCTTCACCCAGCCTATTAGATCATGATGTTTTATTTTCTCTTGTCTTTGTGACTGATTGAGATATATTGCGTGATTGAGTTTGCAAGCTTTCTAATCAGTTTGTTTTTATCTGTTTGCTTGTTTTATCAGTTTCTTTAATCTGGCACAAGCTTATTAAATCTGTTAGTATGTTTGGTGGGGAAGTTTGTGTCAACTGCTGTAGGTCAGATAGTGCTAGAGATGTGAAGGTCCTGGTGGAAAGAAAATTTAAAAATTCAGGGGAAAAATGGTTTTTTTTCCTGGAAGCATTTTTCCTGGAAGAATTAAAAATGCATGGTAAAATGTTTTCTTTTGGAATGATGAATGAAATATTTAAAGCAAGTTGTTCACATATTTATTGCCCAAAAATCAGTTTGAAGAACTGTAGGAGGAAAACCTACTGTAATTAAGATTATGTATACACTGTTGCACTTTTTGATTATGGTTTTCTTTTCTCAGTTCTTTTGATGGAAGTGAGTGCTTTCGGTCTGTTCCACACAACAGAGAACTAGTGAATACAAAATAATATTCGGTCTTCTTTTCTTTACTTTTAACAGGGCAGGGGTTGCCTGCTCCTCAGACTGTCGAAGCAAAGAAGTTCTTTATAGTTCATAATTTTGTAGCTTCATTGTTAACAATTTTTTTAAAAGTTTGGAAATTATATTTTGATTAAACTGCACTTTGAAATATATGGAATCTGGTAATTTCATGGTAAAGTATGCACATATATATACACACATGTATATATGTGTGAATATAAATGCATTTTAAGTTCATAAAGCAACAAAGTGACTTTCAATCCAATTTTAAAAAAATTGCTGTATTCTCTGAAAAAAACCAAACAGGAATCTTTTTTTGTTTCTGGCAGCTTGAAAACTTCTGGAAATTTTATATCTGTAGATGCTTCTCTGTTCTAATTGCAAATTGGGGAGAGAGACTGGAGAACAGAAAGCTGGGTTGTGGAATTATGACAGGGAGGCAGGTCACCTGAAAGCGCAACAACTCTGAAACTTCCCTCTGCACCCCTTTCAGGTGTTTGTTCGTAAGCTGCGCAAAGCATACGGGAAGAGCGAATGGAACACTGTGCAACGGCTGAGAGACAACAAGCCTGGCTATAGATTGGACCATATTGTTAAGGAAAGGTAAGAGGCGGAAGTCCCAGGTAAAAATTCACAGAGGAGCCATACAAAGTCAAAATAGCAGGACTCAGGAGTGTCAAGCATAAGGCCCAGATGCTCAGAGGGTCTCTTGGTAAGAACCAGCGTGGTATTGTGGTTTGAATGTTGGACTAAGCCTCTGAGAGACCAGGGTTCAAATCTCCCCTTCGCCTTGGGGAACAGGTAAGATATAATAAAATAACAGAGTTCTGTGTGTATATAGATTTTTTTTCCCTAGTGTGTGGTTAAAACGTTGCAGGAATAGTCACAGAATCTTTTGTTGTTTCTTTTCTGCATGTTGGCTACAGATACCCAACCTTTATTGATGCCCTGCGAGATCTGGATGATGCCCTTTCCATGTGCTTCCTATTTGCTACCTTCCCCCGCACTGGCAAGTGTCATGTTCAGACAATCCAGCTTTGCCGTCGGCTCACTGTGGAGTTCCTCAACTACATCATTGCCTCTCGTTCTCTGCACAAGGTAAGCCATGGAAGAGCTGTTGGGAGTTAAGATTCCAGGATGTGACAGTTTGGTTCATGCTGATGAGGTGCGTCAGTTGGATGACATGAGAGAAAAAGGATCCAGGGCCAATTATTCCTCACTAGCAAACAGTACTAGAGTTCCCTGTTGCTCTTCTAGCTGAGTCATTCTGTCTGTACTCTCTTGCCAGGTGTTCCTGTCCATTAAAGGTATCTACTACCAGGCTGAGGTGATGGGGCAGCCAATCACCTGGATCACTCCATATGCCTTTTCCCACAATGTAAGTATCAGTCCTTTTATCTCTTTAAGCAAGCACTATAGGGGCCACCCAGTCCAACCCCCTGCCATACAGGCACACACATCAAAGCATTCCCAACAGATGGCCATCCAGCCTCTGCTTAAAAACCTCCGAAGAAGGAGACTCCACCACACTCTGAGGGAGCATATTCCGCTGCCGGACAGCTCTGATCGTCAGGAAGTTCTTCCTGAGGTTCAGGTGGAATCTCCTTTGCTTTCTCCTCCTGAAAAAAGCAAGTGTTAGACTTGTTCAGGGATTGACCCTGAACTGCCTCTGGGAATTTTCATGCTCAGCCCAAGGTTCATCTAATATGTGTGACCATTGGTCTGTACCACAGCTGAGGAATTTGTGGTTTTCAAACGTTGCTGGACTGCATCTCCAATGATTCCTCCCCATTGGTTCTGCTGACTACAGGCTGGTAGGAGTTGCAGTCCAACAGCAGGGAGAGGGCTACACGTTCCCCAGCCCTGTCTTATGAGAAGCACATTTGGCCCCAGCCCCAGACATGGCTCTGCTTTGGTCTAGCCCAGTCCCTTTGGCATCCTTGCCCTGTTCAGTGCATCTGATTTTCCATATCAACCAGCCGTGGTTGAAGGAAAGGCCACCTTGACAGTGCTGCTGCAGTCAGCTGTCTGGAAAGATACTTGTTGACATAGCAGCTTTGGTGTGAGATGCACCCTTCTCACATTCTCTGAGATTGGGGCCACTTCACCAGAAGCCTGCTCCTTCTGTGTTGCAGGCCGGCCGATTCTTTGTCCTTGGTGCCTGGCTGAGCTTCTCTAGGGTTGAAAATGATTAACATGTTGAACATTTCTTAATTGACAGTTACCTTGAGTGTGCATCTTTTTGTTAAAATCTGGCGTGTGGTTGGTTGCCTGGATGCAGATGGTTTAGGCCATGTAGTGGATAATTTACCACTTTGCTGTCCAGTCATAACTATGCCATAGAGAAGCTCACAATTGTACTGCTCAGCCACACTTACTAATGCTTGGTTAGATAAAGCCACTGCTTAAGGTGAACAGGCAGGGAGGTTTTTCTGTAAGAGAAGAGTCAGTTTCTGTTATTTTCATACCTTGGTGTGCCCTGAAAAAGACAGAGCTCTGTGCCATTAGATGAACTGCCTGCTTGCTGTGGCAAAAATTCTAGTCTACAGCATTGCTAGCTGAAAAGGTCTTGGATAGTAGAATTGAGAAGAAACAGGGAACTGGCATGGACGTTTTTTCACTGCCGTACTTTTCTTTTTAATGCTAATTATTTCTTGAAATGCCAGGTCGCATAAAATTGATTAGAAACATAATGAGCTAACGCACAGTCCAAAGCATGGCCATTTGACAGCTGATTGGCTTCTGTCATTTTAACGCTATGGTATCTCTCCGTAACAAAGTCCAGCTATAAAACTGCCAGACTCCAAACCAGGAAACAGAACTCTTGTACCCATACATTACAAGCTAATTACTGATCCCCTTGGCTGACATTTATTCCATTGTCCCACTTTTGTATTTAAGGAAATCACCAGTCTAGAAGCATGAAATACTTTCTGGAAACAGTCCAGAGTTTTGCAGAAATTAGTCACAAACCTTTAAAAGCATAGGAGGCTGTCTCATACCTAGAGTATGGGAAATGTTACTGTTCTTGAACAGTTCCCCAGATCTGCCAGCCAGCCACAGGCAGCTCCCTGGAGTGATGGTGATTAAAATTGGTCCCTGGACCCATTAGTGTTTTCCACCCAGGATATCTGCTGTAAAAGTGTAGCAGCAAGAGTTCATAGAGCAGTTTATGTGTTGAACATCTTCCCAGCTGGCTTCTCTGCCTTGCAGCATCCCACAGATGTGGACTACAGAGTCATGGCTACCTTCACTGAATTCTATACCACCCTCCTTGGCTTTGTCAACTTCCGCCTCTACCAATCCCTCAACCTGCACTACCCCCCAAAGGTGAGTGAAATCAGATGAGGCCTTTAGGGCAGTGCAGCTCAAGTTTTTTACTTTATAGGCCCAGCAGTTTCTCCTCCTCATGTACCAGGGACTAGAAGTCTGAGATCAGTAAGATGCAGAGTCGTACAGGGCTTCTCTGATATCCTGTCAGGAAAGCTCATCCCAGAGTGATGCTTCTAATAGTCCTTGTCTCAATTTGGTGAGAAGTTCAGCTTTTTCATGGGGCACCAAAAAGCACAGGAATCTGTGAAGAGCAAGGCACCTTGGAGCCCATGATGGACAGTTACAGTCTTTTATTACTGTCCTCATATTCATTTGTCTTTCAGATTGAAAGCCTAGCTTCAGTTGGACAGAAGCCAGAGGAAGAGGAGTTGTATGCTTTGGACTCGGAGAGCTACTTGGAGGTAAAAGTGCCAGGATTCAGTACTTGGGATATTTAACTTTTTTGGACTATACTTTTCAGAATTCTCTGAATCAGCCTAGCCAGTAAAAATGCAGTCTGTAAAAGTAATTTTTCCCAACTCCAGATAAATGTCCCCTCTCTGATTCTGCTCTCCATCCCACTCCAGATCTTCTTGCCAAGGAATTAAGCCAATGTCTCTGCCTCTGTTTCACTAGCATGCTTGAGTTCAGCTTTCATCAAACCAGTGCTCTCTAGATGTGTGGGACCTACAAGTCCTGGTAATCCTTGGTTTGGCACAATGTTGGTGCCTACAGGCCTGATAATTTTTGGAGAGTGCAGAGTTGGGAAGGCTGCTCTCAGTAGCCCCAGTATACTCAAGCCTTGGCTAATTGCTGGTCATCTTTCTTCCTTTTCAGAAATTGTCAGCTCTTAGTGCCAGCTTGGCTCGAGTGGTGGCACCAAGCCTGGAGGAGGAGGAGGCTGAAGTGGATGAATTCCCTGTGCAGGGAGTGAGTGTTGCCTGTGGGGCACCAGAGCTAGGAAAGGGACAGACCCCCATGTGTTCCCCACTCTTGTCACTGGGCCTACTAGAAAGAGCCTTCTTGAGAGGAGGGTGTTCTGGCCTTTCCTTATCCGGAGGAGGAAAATGACATAAGCCACCCCTGTGATTCATTGCAGGGACTGAATGGATGAAGCCAAAAGCAGGGAGCCCTTGCAGCCGTGGCCAGGGTAGTTGTTTATAGAGGTGAATGAGCATTCCTGGGCTGAACTCAGCTTAATGTAGGAGATGTCAGCTAATTTTTTCAAGCTGCTCTAAGTGTTGCAAAATCACTTCCTGTTGCCATTTTGAGAGGGACTGCAGGGGAAAACAGTTATTTGGGTTTTCTGGGGAAGGTTGGCTCATCGGTGGTGGGGGGAGGAGCTGGGCAGGATTGATGCCTGCTCTAGTAGTATTTCTCATGCACCAGGAAAGTGCTGAACAAGAAGAAGCCCAGAAGAAGGAACAAGAGGCCCTGGCAAAACAGAAGAAGCTCTTCGAGGGATTGTGCTTTTTTCTCAACAGGGAGGTGCCCCGGGAGCCCCTGGCTTTTGTGATCCGGTATGCCTGGCTCATTTTGCTTTGGACCTCTTCTTTACCTGTTTGGTTCTGAGTGCTTGCTTGGGGTGTGTTTTTTGGTGGGGTGTTTGTATCAGTCATGCTTCTAAGGCAGTGGTTCTCAACCTGTGGGTCCCCAGATGTTTGTGGACTTCAGCTCCCAGAAGCCCCAGTCACTATGGGCAATGCTCAGGGCTTCTGGGAGCTGAAGTCCAAAAACATCTGGGGACCCACAGGTTGAGAACCACTGTTCTAAGGGATAACAGCTGTCAGCAAATATTGGAGTGGGAAGATTTCATTTGTGAGGGCCTCATGGTTACTGTAATACAGTACACCAAGTCTCCTTCCAGGCTCAGCAATCTTGACTTAAGTGCTAAGCCTCCGTCTCATGCAGACTTTCTACACGCAGTCCTGATCACTTATACAAGTTTCTAGACCATATCATAGCAAAGGGCATCTTTTTAAAGTCTCTAATGGGGACATGTTTGGCTAATACAAAATAGCTCTTTGTTCCCTGGCTCAGTGTGTTCTGAGCACTTTGTTCCAAGCTAAATAAGGAAACATTAAACGATGTTAAATATGAAGAGCCAGCATGGTATAGTGATTTGAATGTTGGACTATGACCATGGAAACCAGGGTTCAATTCTCCATTTGCCCATGGAAACCCACTGGCTGACCTTGGGCACATCACACACACACAGCCTCTGAAAACCCCATAATAGAAGTTACCATAAGTCAGAAGCAACTTGAAGGCACACAGCAAAAACAACAGTTTTAGATATTAAGTAGAGATACTTTTTAACAAGGAACAGTCCCAGAAAAATGGGTCTTTTCTCATATTCCTTCTTTTCCCAAAACTAATTAGCAGAATCAAATTAAAAGGTGTTTTGCCATTTTAGTTTCTGTAATTTCTTCAGGCTGAGTGATGTGTGTTATGTCTGTTTGCTTTCTGTGTCTATCAGAATATTTTAGTACAGAAATAATACTATGTTAATACAGAAACTAAGATTGATCATTACCCCTTCCTTGCATCAGGCTTTGGAGGTGGGGTGGAGTCTTGAAGCCCAGGAGTGAATGACTGCACCATTCCTATTTGGATCTTTTGACAAGGTCCACATGAGACAAAGGTCTCTTAATCCACTCTTGTTATATTTGGAATTCCCACCCTCCTGTGTCTCCAATGTGAACTCCAGCATGTTGGTGGATCCCTGGGTAGTCACCTGCTTTTCATCTCCTTTCACAGGTGCTTTGGGGGTGAAGTGTCGTGGGATAAAACAGTTTGCATTGGCGCTACCTATGATGTGACAGACCCCAAGATCACCCACCAAATTGTTGACCGGCCTGGTTTGGAGAACCAAGTGATAGGAAGGTAGGTGTTGCGGATGCCTGTTCTGGATAACAGCAGCTCCTAGAATAGCCACCGAGCGTCCAGTTGAAAACCTTCAGTGAAGGAGAGTCCATCATCTGTCAAGTTCTACTGTCAGACACCTATTACTGTCAGGACTTTCCCCCTAATATTTAGCCAAAATCTGTTTCCAGCCAGAATGTCTAGTTTTGCTCTCCAGATCAATACATCTATTCCATGTTCTGTCTGTCAGCCCTTCAGATCCTTAACAATAGTTTTTGTCTTCCTTTAATTTCTTCTTTGGACCATCGCTGTTGATCCTTCCTTGTTGGACTAAGACCCCTTGGTATCATCCTCTGGACACTTTCTAGTTTGCCAGTGTCCTTTTTTGAATGGGATGCCCTTCTACTGACCAGCACAAAATAGAATGTGGTTGTTACTGCTGCCTGAGATTGCATTGGGTTCTTTTGAGGAGCCACATCACCATGCTGCATGCTTTCAGCTGGAACAGCAGCATTCTTTTCACATGCCATGCTGGCAGTTGTGGGGTGGGACTACATCCTTGTGCTTTCAGAAGTTTTTCATATTTTGGTACTCTAGCCCTCTGGTGTTCCGAGCATTAGGAGTGAGCATGAGGCCCAAATATGGGTTCATGAAAGGGCCATAGTTCCATGATGGGGTACCTGCTTTGCATGCACCTGCTGTCCTTGACTCTCCAAGAATCTTTGTCTGAGATTTGGGGGGGGACCACTGTCTGTCATGGCACTGAGCTGGATGGCCCAGTGACTTGGTGTAAGGTTGCTTCTTTGGTTCTGAAATGTACCATTAGACATCTGTGACTGTGTTCTGACAGCATGACCATCCTCCATGTCTCTAGTCAAGAGAGGGATAAAGTTGCTCCTTTTTGTTGATGCTGCTAGTGTGCTGCAGGTGAAGAAAATGGAAGGGCTTTTTCCTCACTTCCTCACACTCTGTCCATTATGAGTCTCATTGGTTCCCTTTCCACTCCAGGTATTACCTTCAGCCACAGTGGGTCTTTGACTCAGTCAATGCCAAGATATGCCTTCCAGTGGCAGATTACTTTCCTGGTGTGCTGCTGCCGCCTCACCTCTCACCATTTGTCTCAGAGAAGGAAGGGGACTACATCCCACCAGAGAAACTGAGACTCTTAGCCTTGCAGAGGGGCGAGGAGCCAGGTAAGCAGTTGCTCTTTGTGTCAAGGTGAAATCTTGTAATTCTGGGCTGACAAGGGCATTCCTCTTGCAACCTGCATGAGAGTGGTGATGCTCTCAAATGTTAACACCACTTGGTTCCTTTCTGCAGGAGCAGACAGGGGGTCAGGAGAGGAGGAGGAAGATGAAGATGCAACAGAGAGTGAGGAGGAGGAAGAGGAGGAGGAGGAGGATTCTGATAAAGAAGATGAAGGAAGACTGAAGATGATGGAAGAGCAGAGATCCCAGAGCAAGGTATATGGGAAGGTTGGAGGATATGTTCACCCTTAATACATACTGGATAAGAGGGGCCTGCAGACAACAGCTTGGCTGTTCCTCCATCAGCAGCTATGTTACTTCTCCTCTCTGCCCCTTCTCTAGCTCTCTCATGTTTTTGTCTCTTTCGCTTGTTTCCTGGCAGCCTGGTTTCCTTCCAGTCTCCCTCTTCTCAACTCCATTGTTTCTAGGGTTTTGTCTCTTTCTTACAATCTGACTTCCTCCTCCTCCTTTCTGGCCCTCCTGCCTATTCTTCCCCTCACTGAAATTGTAGCACTTCACCCAGCAGTGACCAGAAGCCTATGTTGCTGCCTCTTTATTTGGTGACCTCAGTTTTGTCTAGTACCCATGGTGGAACTGCGCTATCACCCCATAGTGATTTTATTTTTAAGCCTGTAAAATCCAGAGCTGTGTGCAGCCTAAGCAGGCAATCTGAGCAGACTTACTAAAACAATGGAAGCGTATTATTACTGTCCATTTAGTTAAGATTTGTCATCCCTAATGTACACAGTGCTGTATAGTTTTTTTGTTTTGAGCTGATGGACTCCTTCTTTTTCAGAACCTCCCAGTGAAGGTGACGGCTGGCAGGGTGCCAAAGGAGGATAAGGAGCGGCTGGCCCAAGAAGAGCAGAGTGAGGAGAAACGCTTGGCCATCATGATGATGAAGAAACGGGAGAAATACCTCTACCAGAAGATCATGTTTGGGAAGAAGCGCAAGATCCGAGAGGTATGGGAGGAGAAGCTGCTCCTTTGTTTACCAGGCTTGTGCCTTTTTGCTGTGGTAGAGCTTGAAAACTTTACTGGTCTGGGGAGTACCACACACAGGAGGGGGATCCCATTTTTTCTGGACATCAAGTTCTTCCAACACTTGGAGTGAGACAGGCTGTCCTTTAAGTTATTGTTCTGGTCACCCAGCCACTCTGGTGATGTCTGAAGGGTTGAAATGTTGTGTATTATTTTGCAGGGATACATCCTGCTGAATTCATTGCAGCAAACATTTTTTTGGTATGTTGTTAGGTAGAGAGTTGATCTTCAGAGTATCAGACCTTAACCGGTGACGGGTCGCTGCCAGAAACTTACAAGAGAGGCAGTTTGTCCCCTTCCTTCCTTTTTTGCCAGGAAAAAATGCAATTTTAGGTGTCTGGAGGGATTGGGGCCACAGAAACAGGCTTCAGTGGGGCTGTATTGCCCATTTCTGTCCCAGCATGCTGTAGGAAAAATGGAGTTCAGGTTGTGAAGACTTCTGGCAGATGACTTTAGTAATGATGTTAAATGCATTGAGGTTTGGAGGAGTCTGCTTTTGGAAAGCAGATGGATGGTTTCAGTTCCACAGGACCACCGCCAGTGTCACTGCAGGCCACAGTAATTACAACCCAGAGTGCAGCATTGTCATAAAGCTGTCCTGTACTCTGCTCTTTGGGTTTGGGGGGAAACCCCTCTTGAACTTGGTAGTCCTGGCCTTAAAGTGCATTGGAAAAAAGTTTGAGTGCCCACCCACTCTAACAGAGGAAGACAGCCTCTTAGAGGACAAAAGGTCTCATACTGTTCCATGGGCCAAAGAGTTGAATTTTTGTGCCATCAACTGATTTCTTTCTCTCTCTCTCTCTCTCCCTCTCTCTCTCTCTCCATCAGGTAAACAAACTGGCCAAGAAACGAAAAACTCATGATGCAGCCATGAAGTCTGAGAAGAAAAAAAGCAAGAAGGCATGACAGGAGTGATGTGGGCCTCTCGTCTCAGTCTGTCCCTGTGTACCCAAGCCTACAAGATGGATGCTTTAGACCTAGAGTTGGGTCTGTGAGGTGGAAGAGGAAATCTTTAGGGTTTCTATTTCTCCTGCCCTCTGCCCTTGAATCATACTGCTCCTATGGCAGAGCCACTTAAAACAATGGCAGTAATACCTTGGCCATATGGCCGAGGGCGACCTTGGGGAGTGTCCATTTATTTAAATCAAACCTGAGTTTTCCTCAGTTCTCTTCACATAGTTCACACAGTTTTCTCATTATATGGTAGCAACTATGATACACTGGGCCAGCCAGTTGGTGGGCTTTTAGATTCTGACAGAACAATGCTATCTTGGGAAGAAAATGGCCATCACAGATTCTCATTGCTGAGTAACATGTCATGTGAGGGAATGGGTAATTTCTGGATTCTTCTTCCCATGCTTTCTGTGAGAGGGTTTCTCCCCATCTCTTAACTATTTTGGTGCAGAAAACCATAGCTAGGTCTGAACCCCACAAAACCACCACAGAGACCACCCATTAGCTTTAAGTACATTTTCTAGTAAGTGTATGGGAGGAATAATAGCCTTCAGAAGGGGTGGGATACCTCAAAACTGTTGCTGTGCTTTGTAAATAAAGCTACTTATAAGGCCCAGCAAAGGGGCTCAGGTTGGACAGACTGATCTGGAGAACAGAGCTCTCCTTGGGAAAGGAGTAATATATGCAAATTTGTTTACTCACCCCCTTCTTTCCTTGGTCTTGTCTGATCCTGCAGCTGTACCCTAGCAGCAGGAATACATTTTGACTTTGAGCTGTTTATGCCTTTGAATTGCAGCTGTAAATATCAGAATAATTACACTGTCTTTTATTAAATTGAACTTTGCAACTATGGCTTTCAGCAGTGTGTTTGCAATCCCTATTGCCACAACAGAGGATATGGTCCTCATGACTTGCCTGTTGCTTCTTCCTAACACAAAGTCCTGTGTTTCTGTCCTTATCCAGCTGCCTTGGCATGTGGCACAAATAAAGTTGTGTTTCTAAAAAGGGCACAGCACTTGGGCATAGGAGGAGAGCAAGTTTTTATGAAAGCTGAGCATATCGCCTTAAATTTGGACAACAAAGTTGAGGTGAGGCTCATTGTTTGCATGACCTGAGACAGGCTTGCTTGTGCGCTCGTCTGGGCCCTAGTGTTCTCATAGGCCCAGAGGAAGTGAGTCAGAGACCTGGTTGGGGGAAGACGTAGCAGCCCCAGTTGCTGGAAGCATTTTGCGTGGGTGTTTAGCAGGGAAGTTTTGGAAGGAAGACATGGAGTTCTGTTTCAGTGTGTACTTCTAACAACTCAGTATGGATGTTGAATGAGATGATGTAGTTACCTGCAAGGGCTGTGGTATCTTTGTGTCCTTGCCAGATGATGTGAGTAGCTACACCTGCAGCAAGTGTAAATTGGCTGTTCTGTTGGAGGAGAAGGTCCAACTACTTGAGGCCTGTGTAGCCACTCGTAACATATTAGGGAGCATGAGGTTTCTTGGACTGGAAAGAGCAGACTAGACTACTGGAGGATGAACATAGGGGATATCTCTGAGGAGTTCAGTTCCCAAACAGGAGGAATGTGACACATAGAAGGACTAGGAATTTTTCTGTGAGTTTAGAGCAACAGAATCAATTTGAAGCTCTCTCCCTTGTCAGTGAGGAGCAGCAACAATGTCCTCAGAGAAGATGCAGGGGACTTTGGAAGATTCAGCACAAGGACTGTCCCCTGCCCATCCCCAAAGGAGGTGCATGGTCGTGGTAAGGGACTCTCTGTTGAAAGGGATAGAAGCAGTGGTTCAGGGGCCTGATAGGATGTTTTGTGAGGTGTGTTGTCTCCCAGGGCAAAGATCCATGACGTAGACCAAACAGAAAAAAGGAGGAGGAATAGCAGCACTATATGCCAGGGACATTTACACCTGTGAAGAGACCCGTGACTTAAATCCTGGAAGCCAGGTTGAGAGCATCTGGATAAGAAGGGGGTGAGAATACGGATGTCATTGTGGGGGTCTACTACAGACCCCTGAGCTAGACTAAGGACTTGGATTATCTCTTCCTGGTACAGATGACCAAAACATTCAGAAAGGAGAGATAAAGTAGTAATGGGAGATTTCAACTATCCTGGTAATTGTTGGAAGTCAAACTCTGCCAAGAATACCAAGCCCAACAAATTTTTCACTTGCCTTGCAGACAATTTCTTAGTCCAGAAGAGGGAACAAAGGAACAGCTATTTTAGATTTGATCCTAATCAGCAATGATGAGCTGGTTAATGGGGTGGAAGTGGCGGGATCCTTAGGTGGGAGTGACCATGTTCTGAAGTTTATTATACAGCAGAAAGGGGAAGCTAAGCATAGTCAGGCACATATTCTAGACTTTAAGAAGGCTGATTTCAGTAAATGTAGGGAAATACTGAGTGTAATCCCATGGGCAGGAATACTAACAGACAAGAGAGTTCTTGATGGATGGGAGTTCCTGAAAGGTGAGATATTGAAGGCACAATTTCCAACAATTCCAGTGAGGAGGAAGAATGGCTCTCTCCAGCACTCATTTCAGTTGTTTGCCATTTTATATAAGAGACACCATTTTACTATTCCATTGTGTATAATGGAACTTAAGCATCTACAGACTTCAGTATCCATGGGGTGGGGGGAGTCATGGAGCCAAACCCCAGCGGATACTGAGGGCCCACTGCATGCAATAGCAGTGTGGCTTGACAGCTTTCCGTCTGGCCAGCCACTACTGCAAGAAATGTATCAGCTTCAGCAAAGTAATTCCAGATTAATTTTGTTTCTTGCTTGTAATACAAGTGGGGACAAGCCTGCATTAGAGCTCACCTGCAATTGTGCAGACTACTTGGGGTAGTCTGTGTAAACCTAATATTTTAGGTCTGGCCCCGGCTTTAACCAAAGGGAGTTCTGTCTCATCAGGAAGAATGCAGTCAAAACCATTTCTTACAGGAGCAAAGAGGAAGACTCTTGTTTGTTAAAAGGAGGAGTTTTTATGGATTGCGATGACAACAATCTCATAAAGCATACAGCGCATGTGTAAGAATTTTACTCTCCCAGGACTAAAATAGTGATACATTGTTTATCGGCTACATCCCTGGTTGACAATTAACAATGCCCTAATCACAACATCCAGGCCAAATGGGTTACATTTCTCCAGCAGCAAGGACCATGAAATGGTTACATATAACAAAGAACACATTGCAAAGGGCTGGGAACCTGGCAGTACTGTAAAGTTGGCAAAATCGGCACAATTTGAATAAGGCACTCCAAGTAGGATAGGGAATTGGCAGCAAACTGATCTCTGGAGGAACTTTGGCTAAGAAGCATCCAGAGAAACCCTTTGGACAGCTCCAAATATACAGGCTGGCTATGTAAATAGGCAGTGCCTTCTGAGGTTAATTATCTGGAACTTTAAACAGGTAAGTATTTAAGCAGACAACATGATGAAAACTGCCCATGGTGCTGCGTCTGATTCAGCCTGGTAAATTGGCCTGTGTTGTGTGCTGCTCAAGGTGCTAAACTCTAGCAAACCTGCAAGGTAGATGGGGAAAGAGCTGGAGAGGCGCTACCTGTTTTGTCTGAATTTTTGCTGCTGACGCTACCTGGGTCTCGTACTCACCTTAGCTTGAAAAATCAAAGCTATTAAAGTTGAATAACTTTAATGTTGATCTTTTGCATATTCTAACTGTAAGGTGTTTCAATTTATAAGCCACCTTGAATCCCTTTTTTGAGGAAAACGTGGACTACTAATAAAGTTAATCATAAATCTAGAATAATTAATGGTATTTGCATAGGGTCTCTCTCTCACATACACAAAATTATATCAAAAACAGGTTATGAAATAAGTTTAAAAAGTCACAATTTCTTCCTCTGCCCTAAAATCCCTCTTTCTTCCCCATAAACCCACCTATCTGAGCCCCTGCCTTTCTCAAAACAAACGAACAAATCCCATCACAGTGTTCTAAATATTAATCTCTTTTCTCGGAGGGCAGGTGAAGAGGCATTAGGTTTGGAACACATGAGGAATTGAAAAGAGGTTTTTTTGGGGGGGGGTCTATTAAAGGCAAGGAGCACTTCTGCAGAGCTCCTCCTGGGTCACGTTTTGGTACTCCTGTGTCACAATTGTGTCCTTGTGACATGGGAAGGGGGGTATGTAACAAACTGTGTGTAAAGCGGGGCTTGGTGGCAACAGCAACAGTGCCCAGACTTGTGGCTGGTTTGATCCCGTCCGAGGGCGGGTGGGGAGGGGGTGGCGGCGGCGGCGGCGAAGATGGGCCCTGCTCTGCTGGAGCCGCCGCTCCCACCAGGCCAAAGGGATGAACATTCTGGCTGTGATGTAAGTCACCAGTTAGGCCCAACTGGCAACACTGCAACTGCAGCCTCCACCCAGGGAAAAGAGCAAGGCCTGTCAGGAGCCAAATAGTCCCTCTTTCTGTTCTCATTTCTAGTTCTAAGCTACACTTTGACGCAAATGCCCAGGATGGGGTGAGGGACAGGGAGCTCCTGTCACTTGCCTCCATTTTTTCTTCCTCACGCCCCAAGTGTGAGGCCTAGTGGGAGTGGCGAGGAGAGGTACACGCTTCGTAACCGATGTGGCAACCACTGCTAGGCTGGAGAGTAGTGGTGGTGTCACCAGGGCGCACCAAGCTGGGGAAAGCTGAGTAGAGAAGTGTCTTGATTTATTTTTTTTTTATTGTCAAAACAAGGTTCCTAAGATCCTCACAGGCCCTGAGGCCCATCTTGAGGGAGGGACAAGAGAGAGAGAGAGAAGCAGGCCTAGGTCCCCATTCCCCTCAGGTCCGTTGAGGTGGCACTCTGTCATCCTGAAGGTGAGGAAGCTATCCCCTGCCCTGAGACCCTCTGGGGACCACACGCACAATGTCAACAGGGAGAGGAAGGAGACCAACATGGTGTGATCAGGAGCCCCCTTCGAATTTTGACAATCAGATTTTTGTGTTATGTTATACAATGCATAGGGGAGGTGGTGATCTATTTAAAAGGTAAATTTTCCTCTCCTTGGGCTTTTATGAGATGCAGTTTGCCTGTTTGACCAAAAACCAAAACAGGTCTAGGGGCAAGGCTCTGTTAAGGTTTTGTAGGTCCTCGGTACCCTTGCGTCCGACTCCCTGCCTCACAGGCCCTAAATTTTTTGTTAATCCTGTTTGTAGACCCTGAAGCACCTAATGGATAAGGCAGCCCTGTCTAGAAGGCCATTCCCTGTCCAGTGGCTCAGAAAGTCATTTTGAGCATCTATGTAGGCATCCTTCTCATTCAATGGACTAGTTCTTAGCCACAACCCACCCTTAAAGTCATCTAGCTAGCTTGTGTGAGTGCCAGCATGGTGTAGTGGTTTTGAGTAGTGGACTAGGACTCTGGCAGGCCAGGGTTCAAACCCCCACTTGACCATGAAGCCCACTGGTTGGCCTTAGGCAAGTCCCACTCTCTCAGCCTCAGAGAACGGCAATGACAAACCTCCTCTGAACAAATCTTGCCACGAAGACCATCATATAGGGTTGCCATAAGTCAGAGTCAGCTTGAAGGCACATCACAGCAACAAAGCTTGGCTATGGTCCAATCTGTGTGGATTCCTCCTGGCATCAGCTAGACAGTAGAACATTAGACACTTGTCATGAGGATCCATTGTAAGCCACACTGGGTCTTATTTTGGAAGAAAGGCATGATATAAATCAAATAATTTTCCAAAGAGGGTTGTTATTTTGGTATTTGTTTAGGTCTGGTTTATTCTGTCCTGTTTGTATGCCTTTGGTCTTTCTCCTCCAGTTATTTAATTCTTTAGGAGGGCCAGGTAAAAAAAAATCTGGAAGGAAAGGACAAAGGAGGCAACCTTTCAAAAGTTTAATTCCTGTGATTCCTCACTTCTATCTGGGTGGTGATGAATGGAACCCAACCAATGCAGATTTCTCTTCTGCACCAAACCAGGATGGATATTTGTGATAAATATCCAAGCTTAAAGTTCAGGGATAAAGGACAAAGGCTAGAGCGAAGAACTGAGACACAAAAGGCTTTGTACAGATAGTTAATGAACAGTCCTTTTCCTTGCCAGTTATCAGTAGAACTTGGAAAACTCCTAAAGGTTTGAGTAATGCCACAAGTCTCTCAGAAGTTAAGGCAGGGAGTGGTTTGTATTAATGAGATGTGCCTTTCTGGGTTGGAGCAAGATCCACTCAGTCCAGCACTCTTGGCAAGAAACTCAGCAATAAGTGGTTGCTACTAAATGATGCAGAAAAATATGACTCTTGGTCCATACGGAACAGCCATCTTGATTCAGTACAAAGTCTCTGATTTCATAATTATTTCAAGTATAAATCTGTATATACAACCAAGAGTGAAGATGCACAGATTCAACAAGCTTTCAACAGCCTCCCACTGATAAGGATAACAG
Source organism: Iguana delicatissima (assembly GCA_948472985.1). NCBI lineage: Eukaryota > Metazoa > Chordata > Lepidosauria > Squamata > Iguanidae > Iguana > Iguana delicatissima. The sequence continues at coordinate 89,571 of CAOKZL010001770.1, read as the reverse complement.
AAAATTTGACCCAGTAATCTCAAATTTTCCCATTTTTATAGCAATGGAAAAAGTTTTTTTTAAAAAAAAAAACTTTGTTTGGTAGACCTTGACAGATGCATTGGAAAAACTTACTACTGGTAGTTAAGATAAAACAGATGACAACACTGAGATGCCACATTTGCATTGACATTGAAAGCCTGGCATTTTTAAAAGATTTATTTTGGTTTACAGCTCTCAGGGAACATTCACCAGGAAGACAGACAGGACTGTTCAGATGATTCAGTGACTACTTTCAAGGTAATGGCTTCTTTTAGACAAATCCTTAACTAACTCTTATGCACTGAACTTCTTTCTGTCCTGTCACCCTTAGAAGCCTATCTGGTGGGGTTGGCAGAGAACAGGGTTGCCAGGTGAGAACTATCCCAGGCCCAGAGATTTCAGGGCTAAAACTTGAAACCTAGGGATGATGCCTTGTAATATTAAAGGGTTGGTGCCTGGTGGTGTCATTAAGCATTAATCACAGTTGCACAGAATATGTCATTCAAGTATAAAACACCAAGTCTAGCAAATGAGAATATACATAACCGTACTTTTCAAGACAATGCTCTCACCCAGAGATTTCTCTTCTTCACTCTGAGAACTGGAGAAGAGGGGATAGGCTCTGAGATTTGGGAATCTTAGAAGAGAGGGATTTCTCAGTGCTGCTCCCAGGCTGTTGAACTCCCTGCTAAGGATGTTCAGCTGGTCCTCTCCCTGCTATACTTCTGCTAGTGACAAAACTTTTTTTTTTTAATTCAGGTGGGCTTTTGGCAACTGACTGGCTGCTGAGGAAAGGGCTTGCGACCAGCTAGGTACCATACTTTCCATAGTGATATGTTTTTAATTATTTTAAGTGGTGCCTTTTTAATTTAATTCTGTTTTTATTTCATTTTGTTTTGCACTTTCCTTGTACTTTTCTTCTGTACTACTGCAGGCCACCATTAGTCCCATTTTTGGAGTGGAAGGTGGGATTTAAACCCAATAAATAAAATACCCCTACTGATTTCAACAGGACTGCAGACTACCTTGGTTTGGATCCAAACCATCATCATCATATCATCACCACAAGGACTGAGAAAATTAGAGTGAGAACTGATAGAATATAAATGGAAAACCAGGCAGTAGTTACCAAATTCCACACCCAAACCTTCCATGCCGAATCCCAACTGGGAGCTCTCTCTATAGCGCATTCTTGTCTCAGGCAGCACCCACAGCTTCAAGCTTGAGAGGGATTCTTAGCTGGCCACAAAACTGCTCCTTTCAGTTCAGCAGAACTCCTGACCAGTAGAGGGTTGGAGTTGGGGACTGGCCAATCTGATCAGAAATACAAATGCTCGGGTGACAGTTCCTGGGGCCCTGTCTCTCTCTTTCTTTTGAAAAACATGTGGGTGTCCAGCCCATCCACAGAATTTTCACCATTCCAAAGGAAGTCAGGAGGACGGTATGTGAACTGCTTCCAGGCATGGAGAACTGAGCCTCAAGGATAAGGCCCAACTCCCCTGTGCCCAGCCCTGTCTGTCTCTGTCTCTGTCTCTGTCTATCTCTCTTTCTCTAGAGAGCATGAAAATCAAGGACCAAAAGAGGACAACGGCTGGAGCCAAAGGCTTTCAAGACTTAGGGTGGTTCTGGACAACAGCTGCTAATGCTACCATCTAAGGGCATTTTGGAGCTGTTTCGTCTTTCCCTGTTCAAACAGTTTCTTTAATGATAAGAAAAAAAAACCTGGGAAAAGACAGGAAGGTTACACACAAATGGCTGATGACATTGTTTGGCTTTGCTGCAAAATTCTCTGAGGCACAATGAAAGCCTTGTCCTGAAAGCACTCCTTTGGGCCCTCTACTGCAGGATGCTCTTTCTTTACAGGTCAGTCTTGAATTCGCACAGAAATGGGTGTCAAATCACCTCAACAGCTCCTTCTTGACCAGTAAAATGGCTTCCAGAGGGATCATTTGAATTCAAAGGGACAAGAATGTTTCACTTTTTTCCAAATCAACCTCACCCTGCAGTTCTCCCTTCTCCCAGATTTATAGCACATGCTTGCCTGATAAAAGTTTTAATTAATTTCCCGTCCCTCCTGTGATCCTGAGGAAAAGCCATGCTCTCTGAAGGTGCTGTTTGTAACAGAAAAGAATTGAGTCAGGAATCAGTGAGGAATTTTGCCCCAAAGCCAGTACAGGTTTTAGAGGAGGATTTTTCATTAGGAAAGCGGGGAAAGGTTAAATTCCTTCCAGCCTGCTCACACCCTAACAAGTTATGGCCTCTCTGCTGATGCTATTTCCATTGCTCTAAAAGATGGAAAGACATAGTTAATGTTTCACACTTGATCATAACAAGCCACTGGGGCAAATCCACTCAGTCACCTTGAGGACCTATGAAGGGGGCCCACTGAATGTCACTGTGTAGACTTTACAATGGCACAACAGAAATCTTTCCTTGCCCACACAGTCTATGTAGAACTCAACTCCTCCCAGGGCAGGCACTGCACACCTTCTAAGGACCATAATGGTAGCTGAGACGGATCAGACCAAACACCCCTCTAGGTCTGTGTTCTCTTTCACAGTAGCCTACCAAACTACTGGGAGCCAACAGCATTCTTGTTGGTATGAGAGTGTTATATTTGCACAACTAATGATTCATCTTAGCCTTGTTGGAGAAATGACACCTTATTGTGTGGAATCCAGCAGGTGGCTACAAGATCAGGGTAGCACAGTCTGCTTGCCTAAAAAGCTCTACCTGAACAGAAGCTTCGAATTCAATTTTGTTGTTTTTTTTTTCTGGGCTAGAAAGTGGTGTCTACGGGTACTGTCAGCTGAGATTCTTAGGAAGCCAAGAATCCAGGAAGACCTCTTTGCTAAGGGCACACTGATCCAAGGTTACAAAGAACTGTGCTGTTGTTCCTCTAAAATAGCTACCTTTGATTGAAAGCCCAGGCTGATGCCAGCTACACAATGCCTCTTATTCTGCATAGCAGGAGGTGGGGTGATGTATTAGCCAGTCCCACAGGATTGGGAAGAGGGCTCTGCTACTGCCACAGGGCCAGAGGAAGCATGCTTGAGAACCTCCTCTTTCAGCTCCCATCATGCTGCTTGCTGGGAACAAAGGAACCACTAGGCTGCCTCTCCAGCAAGCCCCATTTCTCAGCGGAAGGCCAAAGAGACAGTTTGTTTCTGCTGAACAAAACCCCAGTCTGCTAGACCAAAGAGCCAGGAGCGGAGCCACATCAAGATCCATTCAGAGTGCTTTAAAGGCCTAAGAATTTCCATGAGGGTGGAACATGTGCTTAAGTCTCTCCCATTGAATTGTGTGGTAATCAGCATGCTCCAATTCAGTTTTCCCTGTGAGAGCCACTCTCCTTTAATTCATAGTGGTTGGATTTCAATCAGGAAGAACTGTGTTCAGATGCCTGTTTCAGTCACATTGCTCACTGTAGAACTTGAGACCATCGTAGGCTGGGAAAAATTTTTTTTATTATTACTGCTCCAAAAAACTCCAGCTAACATCGACCACTGCTTTTGCTGTTTTCTGTGCATGAAACTTGCTTGCTGCACAACAAGTCTTCTTTTCTGTGCAAAAAATTTTCACACAGAATAAGTCCTGAACTGCAAAGATTCTTTTTGTCAGAGCTTTCCCAAAACTTGAGAAACCCATTCTTCAAATATTTTTGAATATTCGTTTCATCTCTACACACCATGTTTTAAGAGGTACTCCTCAAGTCTCAAGAAGTAAGTATTTGAATGCTTGAATCCAGTTGGCCATGAGCAGGACCTGGTGGGTCATAAGTAGGCATTTCTGGAAGAGTTTGGAGTTTACCACCTTTCCAGATTCTGGTCTTCATTACTGACATTGGAAGTGGCCAGATCTGTGTCAAAACATGCTACATGTGGAAAAGTTACTTTGGAGCGTGCACAATAGCTAGATTTCCCCAGCCAGCATGGCAGGGAGTCATAGTCCAAAAAATTAGCTAGGCACCTGTGATATCCATAGGAGAAGTCCTACGTTTGCTCCCAGTGTCATCGTTTGAAGGCTCGTCAGGTAGCAAAGCTCTTTGTCTAAGATCTGGCATTGCTACGGCCATCACAGGCTGTCCTAGGAAATGGTAAGCCAATAGCCTGTCTTCAAAGGGCACCAGAAGGGAAATATGTTTCATGGGGGTTTTTTTGGAGGGAAGATGGGGGCACTTCCACTATGATTCTTCCTGTCATTTAACACCAAGGTGTACTCCCATTTCCCTGTTATAAATTGTTACAAGTATGCAAGCACCATTTCTATTGAAGGTTACCTGACCAAAGGTGACTGACTCCTCAAGAGGCAAGTATCCAAAGCTAAATCCAAAGGCCACTGTGGTACATTCCTGGTAGTTTGTTCCATTTCAAACCTATAGTAGCTTGGTAATTCTAAAGCTATCTCAAAGGCTCACTAACTATCATAATTTAGTGCCAAACTAACATCATGGAAAACCTAAACAAAGTCAGCTTTTATAGCTCTTGGGCAGGACTGCACCCTCCAGGCTTCACCCCTTCCCAATGGAATGTGAAGCCAATTAAGGCTGTTGAGGTTGTAGCATCAGCTTCAGGGGTTGTGGAACTATTGGAGGAGGCGTTTCTGTCCAGTGTTCTAGCCAGGCAGCTGGCTGGATTCATGAGCATCTGGAACTCTCAGGTTGACTGACCGAACCCAAAGGGTGCTCACCTATGGCTGTTTTTCATCCTGAAGAGAAGTGACAGTGGGGTGCCACAGGGTTCTGTCCTGGGCCCAGTGCTATTCAACATCTTCATCAATGACTTGGATGAAGGAATAGAGGGCATGCTAATCAAATTTGCAAATGACACCAAATTGGGAGGGGTTGCTAACATACCAGAGGACAGGATCAAAATTCAAAATGACCTTAACAGATTGGAGGGATGGGCCAAAGCTAACAAAATGAATTTCAACAGAGAGAAATGTAAGGTCCTGCACCTAGGCAGAAAAAATGGAATGCACAAATATAGGATGGGGGACACATGGCTGGATAACGGTACATGTGAAAGGAATCTAGGAATTGTCATCGATCGCAAGCTGAACATGAGTCAGCAGTGTGATGCAGCAGCCAAGAAAGCCAACGTGATTCTTGGTTGGATCAATAGGAGTATGGTGTCTAGATAAAGGGAGGTAATGGTACCACTCTATTCTGCTTTGGTTAGACCTCATCTGGAATACTGTGTCCAGTTCTGGGCACCTCAATTGAAGAAGGATATCAACAAACTGGAGCATGCCCAGAGGAGGGTGACCAAGACGGTGAAGGATCTGGAAGCCATGCCCTGTGAGGAGCGGCTTAGGGAGCTGAGGAGGTTTAGTCTGCAGAAGAGAAGGTTAAGAAGGGGCATGATAGTCATGTTTAAATATTTGAAGGGATGTCATGTTGAGGAGGGAGCGGGCTTGCTTTCTGCTGCTCCAGAGACTAGGACAGGGAGCAATGGATTCAAACTACAGGAAAAGAGATTCCACCTGGACCTCAGGAAGAACTTCCCGATGGTCAGCGCTGTCCGGCAGTGGAATGTGCTGCCTGGGAGCGTGGTGGAGTCTCCTCCTTTGGAAGTTTTTAAGCAGAGTCTGGGTGGTCATCTGTTGAGAGTGCTTTGATGTGGGTTCCTGCATAGCAGGGGGTTGGACTGGATGGCCTCTGGGGTCTCTTCCAACTCTATGATTCTATTATTCTTTCCAGGGAAGTTCCTTTAGATTATGGCTCTTGAGCACCCTGTCTCCCCTGGATTTGAAGGCTCTTTCTTTAAAGCCATCCAACCTGGTGGCTGTCACCTTTTCATATGTGAGTGCAAGTTTTCCCTAGGCTGCTCCTTCTTCGCAAAGCCTGGTTGTCCCAGGTTGGTGGTGTTGAAGAAAGCTGTCCTTGCTCCAAAGGAGTGCCAGATCCCAGTCGCTCTTGTCACCAGTCATGTTGGAGGTATAGTGACCACCCTTGTTGGGCAGTCAAGTGACTTATAATTACTTTAAATGCATGATATTATATTTGAGAAATAATGAGGGTCTTGTGTCTTTCTCCTGTAAAATGTTTGTCCCATGCCAGGGCTTATTCTGAGGCACAGTTCTTTCCATGATGCTTGCTGTGGTACTTGCGGCTGGAGACCTGCCGGATTTTGCTGCTGTTAGCAGGAGAAGCCAGGCAAGGAAATCCAATTATGCTGGAGACAATGCCTTTGTTGATGCCCGTGCTGCTCCATCGATACAAATAGTTATGTTGTTCTCAGAGCGGGCTGGGGAGCCTGGTAAATGAATGCTTTGTATGGCAGAAAGTGGGAGGAGAAACCGAGTCAGAATGTCAGCCTTGGTGGCAGAAGACGAAGTTCAGTAACTGAACATTTTCCGTTGGGGAGTCAGTGGGAGGCTCCTGCCAGCTTCCTGAGGGAGAGAGCTGGCCAGGGCAGTAAGGTGGAGAGGCCTTGGCCCTGAGCCTTTGCGAGGGTCTTTCAAGACCTTAAAAGCTGCTGTAACAAGTCTGCTCAAGGAGAGGCTGTTCCATGTTGGAGAAGCATCCCCAGGGTTTCCTGGCAAACGCTGCTCGGGCACAGACAGGGCACAAGAAGATTGGCTGGAAGGCGCTTAAACCAAGGGAAAGGTGAAGTACAAAGGCAAGCCCTTTGCTTGAAGAGAGGGGAGAGGGAAAAGCTGGGTGAGTGCAAGAGGGAAAATAGGGCTTCTAGGTGTTGGTAGGGGTTAATAACTCTATTCTGTGTGGTGGGGAGGAGACAAAAGGAGCTGGTGTGTGTGTGTGTGCGTGTGCGTGCGTGCGTGCGTGCGTGTGTGAGTGAGAGTGAATTCACACATGTATGCAGGATGGTACAGAAAATGCACTCTATAATTTCTCTACAATTATTGGGCATATTTCTGGATAGGCGCTGCCATGGCTGATGTGGAACTTAGCCCTAGTGAACCCATGCATGTGCATGTGTCTTTGTTTTTTCATTTCACTTTTCCTACAAGTCCGTACTATTTTTTTTCTATATTAAGGTCTCAGGACTGGCATACTCCTTAAAAGGAATGCTTGAAAGACAGACTCTACAGATCCTAAGTAGTTGACTGGAGTTAAGTTTTGAATGTACAAAATAGGTTCATAGTCTCATCCAGCATTGTAAAATATGCCCGTTTCCTTACTGAACTTGGCCTTGCTTAATTTCAGGAGGCGAATGTACAAATGAGAAACATGCAAATAACAACTGCTATTTACTCTGGGAAATGCCCCAGCCAAAACACCCTGTCTCTGAAAGGCAGCCTGAACATTCTTAATCATTTCCAACGATGCTTTTGTAACATATCAGTTGTTTTCTGAGACTGTTGAGCATAACTGAGATCATGTACATGGAGTTCCTGTCTGAGTAAGGAATAAGGAGTGGGCTAAGTGTGCAGGATGGTCCTTTTTGTCCCCTTTGGAGAACTCGGTGGGGAAAGGTTGCTTCTCTCTGTAGTAGAAATTACAAGCTGCATATACAAATGATAATCCCAAGACCTCTGACTAGCTCGGGTGCTGAAGGTGTGGTTGTTTCCTTCCATACACCAGAGCATTTTAATCATTAACGCACACCTTGAATGTAAAGTCAATATTGAGGATGGCCATTCCAAAAGCAGAGCGGAAGAGAAACTCAATGCTGTTAGGCCAGCAGACGGCACAGGGAGTGGCCACTGATGGGAGCCTTGTACAAGTCAAGTAATGAACTTGGGGTATTCAGTGTAGAATTATTTGCCCATTTCATGTCTTGCTCTCTTTGCAGTTTGACTCAATTCCCCAAACCTCCTCATGTGGATAACCAATGTGTTTGGGAAGCAGGCATTAATTTTGTCTCCTTCACTCCCAAAGTTGCATTTACCAATTGTGGCCTGTCCCACTAAAATGAATGGAAAGAGCCAAGTGATTTCAGATACAAAAATCCTTGGGGCAGGGAGAAGTAGGAAGTGCAGGGTCCTCACTCTTTCTGTTTTCATACATCTCCATCATGTCAAGCTTGGAACAGTGGCATCCTTCCTTCCCCTCAGCCCCACCAGTGAAAAACATAAACTGTTTCCAAATATGGTTCCAAAGGCTCGATTCAGAACATGTACAAAATATTTATGGCAAAATGGCTGTGGCTTCTGAATAAGAACGGCAACACTGGAAGTGGATCCTTAGTACCTGTTATTGCTACTGGCCTTTCTTTCTATGTGTCTGTAAAAGAAGGGATAGCCATTGTGCTGGAAGTATGGGAGGTAATTCCCATACAACACCTACAGGCAGCTACTGGGTGAGATTGGGTGGGGATACCAGGTGAAGTGTCATCAATATGCTGATGATCCTGAGTTCTGTTTCTCCTTCTCAGGAGACCCAAGTGAAATGGCAGAAGCTCTTAAATGGGTGTCAGGAGTTTGCAATGAACCGTATAAAGGGACTGAATGGGAGCTCCATGCAGGAGATTTTGGCTAGCAGCTGGCTCTTCTTCTGTTCTGCATGGGGCCACGCTGTCCTTGAAGGACTATGTGTGCCAGGCGGGGTGCTGCTTTGCATGATTCTATCTGAGTCCTGTTTTAACTGGTGGCTACTGGACACTTGTACTTCCTGTTTGGTTTTATTGAAGAATTTTGAGGCTGTGCTGTGGAGACTAGGCAGCATACGTAGGATGGGTAGCAACAGGTTGTTCTAGCTGGGACCAAGACAGAGCTGTTGGTGGCTGAAGCCCACTTGGGATGAGAGATGTGTGGTGTCTCAAGTGAGGATCTCTGTTGTTGGTTATTGGGCCCAGTGGAGCCTGGGCTTGACAAGAAGCAAGCAGAAGTTACGACTGTTTCTTTTGAGCAGGCTTAAACTAGGAGGCTGAGTTTCTGGTATATCAGCCCTGGCTAATCCAGGGGCTTCACACTACCTGCCCATCAGAGGGTCGATGTTGCCCACACCGTCCTCTTTCCAACTGTGCCTCGCATGAGTTTTCTGAGGCCCGAATCCCCACAGTGGCAATCCAAAGCTGCTTGGTAGGCTTGGTCCCAACCTCATTCAGTAGGATTTCCATTCTCATTGCATGATATTCCCAACCAAACCAACAGAAGACCCAAAGACTTGGGATGTAAAACCATTCTAAAACTTCAAGCATGCGGCTGGCTCCTCTGGATGGGGCAAATGTGTTCGGAGGTTGCAGTATTTGTTTCTGTAGTCCTCAGCTTTTTTCTTTTTCTGAAATTATGTATCTGTTGTCTCAGGCTATTTTCTGGCAATTCCCTGCACCAGCTGGAACATTTTATTCCTTACCCTCACGTGGGGTTCTTTTTAATCCCAAAACATATCACAGCAGAAAAATATCCTTTGCTTCTTGCTCTTTTTCATTTTTAAAAAAGAAGTTATTTTGTCTTAGCGGATCATTAAGCAGCACTTTTGTGTTATACCGTATCACTCTGATAGATAGATAGATAGATAGATAGATAGATAGATAGATAGATAGATAGATAGATAGAAAGAGAGAGAGAGAGATGAGAAAACTTGTCTTTCAAAACGTAGGAGTGCCTCAGCAAACTATAGCCTGCTTCTCATAGTTAGTTCATAGTTCAGGTTTAACTGCTTATAACCATAGTCATCACAATGTAAAAACAATGGGGTTATAAAAATAGCAAATAACGAAGTTAAAATATAAAATATAATATAGAATTTCCAACACCATTTCAAATACTACCGAGCTTATGAGTAAGAACTAAAATATAAAAAAATGAAGCCACATGGACAGTAACACTTCAGACTTTTGGGAATGCCTTATAATAACTTGCGTGGGCTTTAGCTAATGCCATTAAGAAAGTTGCAGCTGTTCTACTGGTACAAGGTTTTTCATTAAAGAGCAAAATGCCTAATGTTTGGCAGATGAACCAATAGTTTTTAACAGATAACAACCCCACAAAGTGGTTTTTTTCTCTAATTCCCTTTGCCCTGGTTTTTGGAAAAGTCCTGGTGCCTAGTGGTCTCCCTTGTGCCAGGAAAACCAGAAACGGGAGACCTCTCCTGCTCCCAGCCTCTCTTCCATTCCCTCCCGTTCGTATCAGGTTCCTGGCTCTTTCTGTGGGTCATCTTCCCCAAGGGAAGGTCGGCGTGAGATATTTGGATGCAGCGTTGAATGTCAAGAAGGATAAGGGAGTCTTGTTACCCAGCTCAGATCTGTTTACAATTTCCATTCATTATTCATTGAGATGAGAATCTCAGCTGCATAATACAGATAGCCAGTACCATCCATCGCAGCCCGCCCTCTGCTGAGATGGGGAGGAAGCTTTCTCTCTTTGTTCACTCTCAGTACCATAGACAAAGTCAGAAAACCTGCCCTTTAAATGCCATTGGAGAATCTTCCACAGCTGGCATGCTAAATCTGAGGTCTCTGAGTCTTTGTAGAATTTGCAATTACTTCAGCAGAGTGAGTGACTGGGGGTTCCCCTGGAATATACCAGGTATACCAGAGCCTTCTGAGAGCCAGTCTGGCATAGGGGTTTGAGTCTTGGACTACAGCTCTGGAGACCAGGGTTTGAGTCCCTGCTCAAACATGGAAACCCACCAGCTGACCTTGGGCAAGTCCCACTCTCTCAGCCTCAGAGGAATGCAGTGACACCCCCCCCAAATAAATCTTGTCAAGAAAACCCTGTGATAGGGTAACTATAAGTTGGCAACGTGAACTCACACAACCACCACCACCAGAACTTTCTAGGCCACCTGTCAAGCTTCAGAGCTTTTCTGTTTCAAAATGAGCAGATCCCTATGAACCCCATAAATAAAATGAGTGACTATGATACAAAAGAATATCATGCCAGAAGGAAACTGTTTGATAACAGTCAAGAGTTCAAGGAACACCAGTAGATAAATCAACTGTATAAATCAAGGCACGCTTGCTCAACATAGTTTCTGAAATGCATAAAGATCACCCCCACTTGTAGCTGAGCAGGAGAATAATACAAATTCCTGTTCTTGTTGCCCTCTGAACCTGTATCAATCTGTCACTTCTTATGCATCTGGCCAAGGTTCATGGTTTGTTTGCAGTTGATTTCAGTAACCCAGAATGGTACCTACCTAGCTGACTGCCATTAAAAACAACAACAACAACAACAGAATATTATCTCTTACTTTATATTCATTTTGAAATTCATCTGTCATATTTTGTGATTTGTCTGTGCTGGCCTGTGTCCAAAATAAAGTATTGATCAATCAACAACACAAATTAAGTTTTCAAGGTTTTGAATATGAATTCACCTGATTTTCAGTGTGGGGTACAAGTGCTTTTACGATCTTAAACTAGTTTTGTGGATTTGATAAAACATACACTCCAGGCTAAGGGGGATAGCTCTTTTGGATTAAGTGAGGAGGTTGACCAACAGATAGCAGTGGGCAGGACTGAACAGATTACTCTAGCAATAGTATGAAGGAAACAGTAGGTTCCTCCAAAGAATTTTTCAGGACTGGTGCTGTTTATCAAGTTCATAAATACAGCTCCCTGTTCCACAGATGCATGTGCAAGAAGTAGCTGCTTGGAGCTGGAATGGGCAAAAGCCAATAGCTAAGGGTCTGCAGTTTGAGTATGCTCGAAATGGGGAAAGTGGATGTGAACACTGGGGTGGGGAGGGAGCCACCCAAAATGTGCTCTGGGAACTGCTGCCAGTAGAAGGAACATCCACTTGCCCAATGCTTGCCTGGCTCCACCTGTGTTACCAAGATCACACCATCCAACATTCCACAGATGAAAAATGGGACATATGAGGCCAAGCAACATCAGCGTGCGGTCAAGATGGCGAAAGTCATTAATGAGGAAAAACACACAAGCTAGGAGAAGCTATAGCAATTTGCTTTTGTCAGAGGCTACTGGGATGGGCAGGATTCCACCACCTCCTTTCACCATGCTGAGTTAATTTAGGACAAACTACTTTTGCACTCTGAACTCAGTTTGTAGCAATGGATAACAAGCTGAGAGCAAAGGGTGAAAGTTGGAAGAGGAGAGAGAAACTGGAACATTTTGAAAGCAGGTGAGCAAATGGGAAGATAGAGTATGGATTGGGACTGTCACTGCGAAATTGGGACAGTTGGAAGGTAAGCAAGACAGTGTGCATTTCCAGCATTCTCAAAGCAAAGGAAGCCAGCTGTGCTGCCCAAACATTTCAGTATTCAGATGTAGAGGCTGAATAATGATATCATGACAGGAGAGCCCAAGCCCAGTCAGTATTGGTCAGTATTGCTCTTACTTTCTCTGTCTTCTTGGCAGAAATTTCAACAATACTAACCTGACTTTTTCTCTCTTGACTGGCAAACTTTGCTGGTGGGTATGTTTGTGCCTGCATCTCTTGTGAGCTCCTACTCTCTAGCTGGAGAAGGTGAAGTAAATAACAAGGAGATCTCCTCAGCCTGGGGTTTCCAAAGGGACAACATGGAAAATGGAAAACTCCATCCTTCCATGGTCTCTTACAAAAAGCCAATCATTGCTGATTAGTAACTTGTTTCTGAGTGGCAATGGTTTTTGTTGTTCTTGTTGAAAATTTTGTTTGAAGAATAGGTAATGAATAGGTTTTAAAACACTTCTAAAAAACCCTGTCCAGATTGATTTTTTACATAATTTTCCTAATGATATTAAAATGTTACTATGGGTTTATGAATAATTAAAAAAACTGCTTGAGAGTTAAGCAAGGGATGGGATCTTCAGCATCAGAGCCAAGTCCACTGTTTAAATGCTTTTAAGAATTCCAGAGTAGTGAGGTGTTGGAAAATTTTGGCATTCTCTCTCTCCCACTTCTTGTCTAGGGCAAGTGGGGCTTAGCTAGCATATAGTTTCTTTTGCTTTTGCTTTTCTTTGTCTCTCCACCAAGAGGATAGTGAGTTAAGAATGAAACTACTATCTTACCTAATCTATTTGTTAGCTAGTTAGGATCTAGGCTCTCCAATGCATATGTGATTGTAAAATTCATTAGTAAATTTTTATAAGTTTGTAACTTGAAACTGCCCGCCTTGCTTTGCTTTCTAAGTCAGTCTCAGTTCAGCCACAGAGAGATTGGGAACATGCTTTTTTTGCAACTTTGCTAAAAGAAAGCTGATTCCTAACAGTTTTAGCTTTCATAGAATTTCCCCCAAAGGGCTAACACCCTAAGAAATTATAACTTCCCTCACGAGGTTGCGGAGGATCTCAGTCCAAGTTGTCATTGTAAGCTGATTTCAAAGGATGTTCTGTTTAGCTGGCAAGATGGGCCACGACACCCTTTCAAAATGTGCTCTGCTGGGCTGTAGGCATTTCTTGCTCTAGCCCTAGTTAGCCTAAGGACCAGAACCAGGAGCCCAAACAAAGCCACCCAGCAGAGAGCCAAGAAGTGATTTGTTTGCCCTCTCTTGAGCCTTTGCTTGCCTGCCTGCTGTGACCATTGCCAGGCTGGCTCCTCTCCCGCTCCTGCAGAGCCCCGGGAAGCATATCTCCTTGGCCTGACACAGAGGACGGTGCTGCTGCTGCTGGTGCAATGCAGTCTCTCCCATCCACTTCACTGCATCTGTTTCAGCACTCTTGGTCTCAGAAAGTAGCAGGCATTGGTTCTCTCCAGCCGCCCAGCTTCTGGAGAAACTCAGAGGCCTGATTCCTGTGGACTCCTGCTGGCAGTAGGCAGGTGCTGTAGACTTTGAATATCTCTTTTTCTGCTCCTGGCTAGGATGGAGACAACTAAGCCAATGGTGTGGACAGGGCTGATGAAGCTAGAAATGTGTGTGTGTGAGAGAGAGAGAGAGAGAGAGTGAGACGGAGAGGTGGAGATGGGCAAGGGTAATGTTTGTAAAAGAAGGCTGTGCACTCCCCTTACAAGAAGAGGGAGGTGAAACCAACAGTGCTCTAAGAGGAGGCTCTAGAGGAGAGTAGAAGAGGGTTACGTGAGACCCTGAGGGAAGTGAAGAGGAGAAAATCACTGAGCTGGGGGACTGTCAGAGGCTTAGCTGCCTGGTGGGAGTGAGGGTATGGCTGGCTACAGCTAGTCTCAGCTCTGAACCGGGAAGTCCAAACTTCTTTCTGCCATGAATTCATGAAGGAGGCCTAGAAACAAGCCACCATCTCCCAGCCTCCCTACTTACTCCCATCTGTGATCCTTCAGCTAATGGGAAGGCAGAGGTCACCTGAACTGCAGATTCCCAACTATATCAGTTACTAAATTCTATCAAAAGTGGGAGCCAGGGTCATCTTTTGAGAATGCCACCCAGGAGCATCCGCCTATTCGTGTTTGCCCCACCACTTGCATCCTCTCTGGTGCTTCTGTGTCTTTGGAGCTCTTTTGGATGTTTGAGCACTCACACTGAACTCTCATCCTTTCCCTGTTGCTTTCCTCTTGAGGCATGTCTTGGGCTGTTGTTTAGTGCAAGAGTGCCTGCTTTCTATGAATGAAGTCCAAGGTTCAGTCCCCAGCATTTCCAAGTGAGGCTAGGAAAGGCTTCTTTTGGAAACCCTGGGGAACTGCTGCTTGTCCAAGCAGATCATACTGAGCCAAATGAACCAAAGCTCTGAGATGATCTAATGGCGCTTCCTGTGCTCATCATTTGTCTCTCCTAATAATCAGCCAGGTGTTTTAATGGTCTTTTTTTCCTCTGCTGTTTGCAGGTGATTGCAATGTTGCCTCAGGGGAAGAACTGGAAGTCGATGTGTAAAGGGCTTGTGCTGGGCACTCTCCTGACCAGCTTCATGCTACTTCTCTACTCCTATGCCATCTCACCCTTACAAGTCAGCATGACCGAGTAAGTGAGTTGGGCATGAAAAGACTGTTTTTCCTGCAAAGTTCCATCTTCCACAGAAGGGGTTCAAGACAGATGATATATAAAGCAGAATGAAATAGTCAGTTCCTGGAATAGTGGAACTGTAACTTCTGATGGAAGTTGGGGAACCTCTTTTTTTGGGGGGGGAGGTGTAGAATCATAGAAATGTAGAGTTGGAAGAGACCCCCAGGGGCCATCCAGTCCAACCCCCTGCCATGCAGGAACACCCTTAAAGCACTCCTGACAGATGGCCATCCAGCCTCTGCTTAAAAACCTCCAAGGAAGGAGACTCCACCACACTCCGAGGCAGCACATTCCACTGCCAGACAGCCCTGACCATCAGGAAGTTCTTCCCGAGGCTCAGGTGGAATCTCCTTTCCTGCAGCTTGAATAATCCATTGCTCCTTGTCCTGGTCTCTGGAGCAGCAGAAAACAAACCCTCTCCTTCCTCTACATGGCATCCCTTCAAATATTTAAACATGGCTATCATGTCCCCTCTTAACCTTCTCTTCTCCAGACTAAACATACCCAGCTCTCTAAGCATACCCAGCATGCTTCCTTGTCTGAAAATTCCCTGCAAGTAGAAGAGTGATGCAGCAGGACAGCAACTGGAATTTTTTTCCTTGGTGTGCTGGTTTTCTGCCTGCGAGGAGTTGAGTTGTTGTTTTTTAACATTACATATGGAAGCGTCATAGTGTTTGTAGTCTGCTGTACCCTTGTGTGTTCCTGCCTGTGAATTGCTTCCTTGTAACCACATCTTAAAAACCCAGATGGGCTCATATAGGGAGATACACGCTTTCAGATAGTATGGGCCTCAACAACATTTGCTTTAAAGGTAATAGTCAGCACTTTCAATTCTGCTTGGAAGCAGATCAGTAGCCAGTAAAGCTGTTGCAACAAGGGGGTTATGTGTTCCCTACAAACAGACCTGGTCAGCAGCATGACTATAACCTTTTGGACTCGTTGAAGTTTCTGCACATCTTCCAAAATCAGTCCCATGTAGAGCCCATTTCTGCAATCCAGCTTTTGACCTGAGATGATAGAGGGACAGAAGGAATCTACTTGTATTCCGTGGGCACTGGTGGCTCTCCTGTTTGCATAGTGACTTCTTTTGTTTCTGGTTTCACATCCCATCTTTTGTGACAAGTGGTCTAGAGGCCACCCACAAGAGGAAAGCAGTGCTTAAAAACAAACAGGAGAGTTCCTTTATGCATTTTTTGACCTATCTTGATTGTTTGCATTTCTTTTCTAGGATTCCTATTCCCTACTCTTGCTCTTCATACCCTACCCAGGCCCGGCTGCCAATGTCAGCAAATGGAAGTCACAATCCACCAGGACAAAAGTGCCTCCCCAAGCTGGACGTCATGTTCATGAAAACTCACAAGACAGCCAGCAGTACCATCCTTAACATCCTATTCCGCTTTGGGGAGAAGCACCACCTCAAGTTTGCATTCCCCAACGGACGCAATGACTTCTACTATCCGTCCTTCTTTGAGCGAAGCCAAGTGCAAGACTATCACCCTGGCATGTGCTTCAACATTATTTGCAACCATATGCGCTTTCAATATGAGGAGGTGCGCAAGTTGCTGCCAGCTGACACCATTTTTGTGACAGTGTTGCGGGACCCTGCCTACCTCTTTGAGTCCTCCTTCCACTACTTTGGCCGTGTCATTCCCTTGACTTGGAAGCTATCCGGGGAGGACAAGCTGGCTGAATTCCTGAGAGACCCATGGCATTATTACGATCCCAACGGGTTCAATGCTCACTACCTCCAGAATCTCCTTTTCTTTGACCTGGGCTATGATAATAACATGAATGCTCACAGCCCCCTGGTTGACCAGTACATCCGTGAGATTGACCAGCGCTTCCACCTGGTCATGCTGTTGGAGTACTTTGATGAATCCTTGGTGCTTCTAAAGGACTTGTTATGCTGGGAGTTAGAGGACATCCTCTACTTCAAGCTCAATGCCCGGAAGGACTCCACTGTCTCCAGATTAACGGACAAGCTCTACCAGAAGGCGACAGCCTGGAATCTCATAGATGCCAAACTCTACCGGTACTTCAATGCGACTTTCTGGCACAAAGTGGAAGCGTATGGGAGAGAGCAGATGGCCAAGGATGTGGCCAGGCTTCACGAAGAGAATGAGAAGATGAAGAGCATCTGCATTGATGGGGGCCATCCTGTGGATGCCAATGCTATCCAGGAGTCCGCAATGCAGCCCTGGCAGCCTCTTGGGGAGAAGTCTATCTTGGGCTACAATCTGAAGAAGAGGATCAACAAGAAGCACCGGAAGCTTTGCCGCAAGATGCTGACACCTGAGATCCAATATCTGACAGATCTGGGGGTCAACCTCTGGATCACTAAGCTCTGGAGTCGGGTGCGGGAGTTCCTCAAGTGGTAGAAGGGCAATGCACCCTGATCCTGCCGACTGCGCCTCCCCTCCAAGAGAACAACCAGGTGCTTTTGTTTTCATTCCCTTTCCCTCCTCTGATTCTTCCTTAGATTTCTTGGTTGGATGCCACCAGCAAATGTAGGAACTGACTTGGTATGTGGAACTGTGACCTTGGTATGTGAAAAAGGAGTGAAAGGATGACTAGGGCTTGTGGCTAAGAAAGGAAAGATCTCCTGGCCACCTGTTTTGACCTGGGCCTTGGCCTGTGTGAGCGGAAAGCAGAGGGAACCCCCATCCAGGTCTCCAGTGTGGACTCTGAGCACTTGAGCCAGTTGCCCCAGTGTGTTAGCTGAGAGCAGAGCAAACAATGACAGACCACAGCACCAAGACACCTTTGCCAGTTGCAGTATTTTCCTATCTGTTTCCAACCTCCCCCCGTCTTCTCCTCAACTTCTGTTTCAAATTATTGTGGACAGCAACAGGGCAGAAAAATGACCACTCTGTTTTTCTAATCCATGGGATTGTTAGAATCAGAGCAAAAGCAACTGTGTGTATCTGGAGTGGGGGTGGGAAGATGGTTATCTGTGTGGTGGTTTTGCCTGTGTGGATTAACAGCTCCCCTTTTCCACAGAAGCAAATCAATTCACATGCAGTTTGCTCGGTGCTGGATGGAGGATGCCCTGGTTGGGTGGCCCATTTCATAAGAACTACACATGCATAGATATGAGCATCTGTACATCATAAACTGAAAGGAACTGAATAGTCATCTCATCTCCTGTGAGACTAAAGGCCTTGACCAGTATTAGCAGTCCTCTCACTGAGTTGCAGGTTCCAGGATGCTTTGAGGTTTTCAGTCTTTGTTCCTACAGATGTTTCAGACCTCCAGTGTCAGAAGTCGCAACCAATGCAGCCAAGGGTCAGAGAGTCCGAGAGCTGAAGTTCAGAACATCTGAAGGAACGATGATTGAGAACCACTGTTTGAGGGAAAGTGACAACAGTGAGATCAGTACAAAACCCTTAAAAGTTTCGGGTGTAGACATGCCCATAGGAGACTGAAGCACTACCATGTGTAGATGAGCTGTGACTGTTTTGTCTGTGTGTCTGTCTGCACACATGAGCAATCTCCTATGTAAACATTTTTTAAAAGTTTTTAAAATGTGTTGTTAAAGTTAATTCCTAAGACCAAATCAATACAGTATTTTGCTCCATGGGTAAATGGGGAAAGAAACTTAGAAAAGTTGCTTGTTTGGACAACAAATTCCAGAATCCCCCAGCTGGAAGTGGTGGTGTTGTAATCCAAAACATCAGCTTTTCCAAGTTCTGGTGGGGAATGAGTGTATTGGCAAGTACGTCTTCAGATTTGCTTTTGTTCAGAACTGCACAAATCACAACATGTGTGAGGCAGCAAGGAACTGGAATTTGCACTCATGTGGTGCTCTGTAGACAGTTCATTCTGCATGAGAAGTATACAATATAGGAATGCCCAGGTTGATGGAAGGCATTTGTCTTTATTTCAGGAGGGATATCTCTTGCTGATGAGATCACCAACCTCAGCTGTCTCAGAATCCCAATAAGCTGGGAAAAACTACCTGCGTGACCAGTTCTTAGCAAACCCATCTTTTAATCACACTCTGGTGCTTACCGATATCTGATCTGAAACAGTTTGAGTATGATGACTCAGCCTCAGCCTGAGTGCATCAGCACTAGCTGCTCAGTGCTTGTGTGTGTGTGCGCACGTTTGTTTCTGTGTGTGTGCAGTTTCATTTGGTTTATGCTGCCTCTCCATTATTCATAGATGTGCAACATATTTATTTTTATTTTGCTTAATAATTAGTAATAAGTGTTTTTTTAAAAAATATTTGTAAGCAACTTCAGTGTTCAAGTAATTTGTAAATGGGCAGAAGACAAAACACAATATGTAGCCTGGCGATGAGTGACCCTAGGACTGACACACATCTCTCCAACAACAACCTAGTAAATTGAAACCATGCTATAAAAAGAAAACCCAACACAAACATCCAGACTGTCAGTGTTGTTTATTTGTGTGTGCTAAATCCCAGGCTTTAGTGAGCAGGGCCTACTGATGAGCATGGGGCAGTAGAAACACTGTCAAATTAGCTGAAAGATCTCAGGTTAACATTCTGGGCCCATAACCTGTGTGTGTTCACTCAGCTGAGCCATCTTCCTTATGCCTCTGTGACATTTTGAGCAGAATGTAGCCTGTTCTTACTCCAAACTCTGCTTGTCCTGGAATCTGTGTCAGAGCTAATGTCTCCACTGGTTTGAGGATCCCAGAACTTCTCTCCTCCAGGAGATGTCTGGCACAAATGATGGGATCTGGTGAGGATTAGTGTACTTACAAGGTTATTTAGAGAGTGTGAAGAAGGAATGGACGTTTTTGGGTGTATCTGAGATGTCCTGTTGTCACATGAAAAGGAAATCCAGGAGGGACATCAGGGCAATTATGACCCATGCTGAGGGATCCAGCTGACTGCAGAGAGTGTGTGAGGGGGGTGAGCAAGTTCCTTAGGGCATTGTCAATGGAAGGAGGGCAGGGCCAGCCAGAAAGAAAGATGGGGGAGGTCCCCTGGGAAAGAGAAACTGAGCTTTACACAGCCCAGATCCAGAACAGGGAGGGGTGATTGTACGCACATGACTCCCCTGGTGGGTGTAAGAGCTGACGTTCCCCTCAGCTAGCACTCGAGCCACAGGCAAAAGGTTCCAAATTGGTCTCTACACGAGTCCTGAAAGATCAGTGCTCTGAAAGCCAGATATCAGAGAGCGGAACAAGCCCCAGGAAAAAGCTAGGCTCTGTGAATGGATGCTGTGTGAATGTGTGTTGGCTATTGCTGGCATCCATCGTAAGGGCGCCCCAAGGAAAGGGGCCCCAGCTGGCGGTTGCCGTGTAGGAGCTGCCTCCTCTCCCATTCTGCCCCCTTGGACCATGGATGACAACAGTAATCCCCCAGGACATAACCCCTGTCCACTCAGTTAATGTGTAAATGTTTAAGCTTCTCCATATGTCAAGATTTTAAAAATAATTTTTTTTAAAAAATCACTATAATGTTGTAAAATAAATTATACTGTATATTGGACTGTTTTTAATACAAAGATTGTTACAGCTGTTCCTAGTGTTGCCTCGTGTTTCTTTTTTAAAAACATACTTGAGAGCGGCAGGTAGAATGGGAAGGAAGGGGAAGGTGTCCTGAGAATGGGGAAAGGGCAAAAACCACAGTTTCAACCCTGTGAAGGCGCCATCAGATCTCCTCTGCTCTTGGAAGCCAAGCAGTGTCAAGCCTGGTTAGGACTTGGATGGGAGACCACCAAGCAATCCCAGGTGCTATAGGTTCTGTTTCAGAGGAAGGAGCTGGCGAAACCACCTCTGAGGTTGAGAGAGTGGGACTTGCCCAAGATCGCCCAGTGGGTTTCCGGAGTTGCGCAGAGGGGATACAAACTGTAGTCTCCCTGAGTACTAACACAACATTCAGACCACTAGACCACACTGTCTCTATTTTAAATTCCACCACCCCAGCGAAGCAAGAAGAAAAGAAACCTGTGCCAAAGATTTCTCAGAAAAGTCAGGGCCTAGTTTGGCATCTCAAAGTGGTGGGTCCAGGCATGCTTCTCTTGACAGGGTTATCGGGTCCCACAATTGGAAAGGCTGTTGTCTCTACAACAAGCCTGACACCAAGACCTTCAAGATTCCCACCCTTCTCTAAAATACACAAGGGACCTGGTTACAGCCCAAAGCATCTAGACAGTGTTATCTTAAGTTGAGGCAGGCAAGTACAACTCTGTGTTTTTGTGACTGCAATTTCCGTTTACCCCATGGAATTGTAGTCCAGCACCATTGGGAGGCACAAGCAATTCCTGTCCTTGTCTTAAGCATCTGTACCCAGAAGTCATCACTAGTTTGGTCAAAGAAAAGAGGTCCACTATGTTGTCTGCCTTGAAGAAGGCCCCACTGAATTCGTTGGGACTCATTCACACATGAGTGTATACAGGATTATGGCCGTTTAGTTGCTGTCTTGTAAGTGCATTTAAGACTGCAGGTTCCTTATGTTTAGGATAGGAATTCTGCTACACTTTAGATGTGGTTGATGAGAAGCTTATAGCTTATGATGGAGAATGCTGGGAGCTCTAGTCCAACCACATTCCCAACCCTACTTCTAGAAGGCAAATGTGGTTGAACCTGCTGATACTGTAGTCAGGCGACCAATCCTGCTTACAAGACCTTGAAACAGAACGGCCTGATTCTGCACGCATATATTTGCAATAAACCTCTCCTCCCCCCTCTGCTTTGTTTTTCCTGAACTGTTTGCAGCTGTTGATGGTGCTAAGTCCTCCCACCCCAGAAGTGGCCCTGCATGCACCATCCATCAGAACCAAAGCAGTAATACACAGAAATGAAAAGCATCCCTGAGCATGTACAGAGAGCAACTGTGGCTCAATCACTTCACGTGTGGAATGAAGGAGCAGGGCTTTTACACCAGAGAGAAAAGATCTAAAAGGCCTAAATCAGGGATAGAAATGGTGCGGTCTTCCTGATGGTGTTGGATTATATCGCCCATCTGCCCCAAGTGGCATAGCCCATGGTGAGGAATACTGGGAACTATAGTGCCACTCCATCTGGAAGCCTGCACAATATCCACCACTGAATGAGAGCCTTTTACAGAAGTCGGAGCTCCTGGTGACCCTCTTTATTTAAAAAAAAAAAAAAAATCAACATGGCCCCCTCCCTTCTCTGGAGAATCCAGTAAGCAAAAGAGTGGCTTTTAGAGCCCAGCAGTCCAGATCATCCATGTACCACTCAGGAAGAAAGGGTGATTACATTTGTAGCCTGGGGATTGGAACCTCTGTGCCCTCACTGACTGTTTTTAGACCACAACCCCAATTAGCCCCAACCAGCCCAACTGATGGTAAGGGACGCTGGGAGCTGCAGCTCAGCTGTACCCGGAGGGCTACATGTTTCCCATCTCCCCTGTGGCTAAGGGTTGCCAATGGACCAGAAGAAGGCTAAGCTGGCTCCCATGCTGGACTTTCAAGAACAGCCCAAAGGGGAAGGTGTGAATGCTAGCACATTGGTGTAAAATCATAGGATGGCAGAGTTGGAAGGGATCCCAGTGAGCACCTAGTCCAGCTCCCAGCCAGGGGTTAAAGTCTTAGCAATGGGGCTGCTGCTGCAAGGTCAGCAATCAGCCAGCGTGGCCACCCGTGGGTCTCACTGGTTTCTCATAGCAGTGGTGGGCGTTCCTGCTGCCATCTGTGCCTTTGCTAGACCTTTCTTCTGCAATTACTTGCTGGCAGGGGGGAAGGGGAGCAAGCTTGGAAACCCTGAAGCCCTCTGAGGAGCATCTGCGGGAGCTGGCTACGTTTAGCTTAGAGATGAGAAGGCTAAGAGGGAACATGATTGTTGTTGCTGCGTGTCTTTAAGTCATTTCTGACTTAAGGTAACCCTATCATGGGGTTTTCTGCAGCTGAGAGTGTGTGACATGCCCTTGAGGTCTCTTCCAACTCCAGGATAAGCCTGGGCCTCATCCTGTTGAAAGGCAGGCTGATCCTCAAGAATGCCCGGCACCTGTGGCCTAGGGAGGTGGTTGCTGAAGTCAGCTCAGGAGGGTGAGTATAAATGGCTGCTTCAGAGGTGGAGCCAGGATCATGCCTTTCTCCCAGTGCTGCAAGAGAAAAGGACCAGGATGGGGTTGGATGTGAGGGGTTTTGCGGTCTTTGCCTGGAGTCTGGCAGCTGCTGTTGCTCAAAGGGGTAATGTGGACATTTTCTCTAGGCTGATCATTGAATGAATGGGGCAGTTCACCCTGGCCCTGGCCTTTTATGTATTCATTGTTCCCCCTGTTTCTGCTTCATCTCAGGCTGGTTCTTTCTTTGCTTTTGCTCACTTTCATTGGAATGGAGGCTTCTCTTTAAATGAGAGAAGGTGAGGTGCTCAGTGGCCTTTGTTTCTCTGATGGAGGCACCACACCACAGAGTGTAGTGATATTCATTCATTCTCTCTCTCTCTCTCTCTCGGGTTACAACACCCACATTCCCCCAGCCAGCTTGACCACAGGGTGTTACAGTCCAAACAAGGGTTCCTGGTATTGTAGTCCAAAGAAGGAAAAGTTCCAGGTTCTGTAGATCCCTGAACCAAGGCCAGCAGTGGTTTAGTTGAATCAAGCGACGATATGAAATGGAAGATCAGTATCTTAGATGGATGTGCGTCTTCCATTTTACTCATCTCTCTCCCAAGGGGTAGGAAGTGGGTTGGGCATTAGTTAGGATGTAACTCCCATCTTCCTGAGGTCTTGCAGTAGGTTTCCTGCCATGGGTTGGACTCACCTTTGGAGACCTTTCCAGCTCTTTAATTCTGTTCTGCAGATGATGTATGTACTGTACTTGTATGGCTTGCTTGGCAAGGAGCATGAGAGAGGCAGTATCTTTTACAACCCTGTGAGGTAGGCCAGGTTGAAAATGATAGGCAGGAGGTCTCCCATTAGCTGAGAAGAGGACTCAAAAGCCAAGTCCAGGGGTTTTTTTGGCTCCTGTCATCCAAGTCTCTTCTCCCTAATCTTCTCAAAGTTGCAGGAAGAGGAATCCACTGGCTGTGACTATCCCAGACTTCCAGATAAATGCCCTGGCTCTTCTTTCTCCCTTAGTGCCTGCAAGCTCTGTGACATATGAATGCAACAAGACCAGCATCCATCTTGTTGTCCAACTGGACCCTTGGGCTACTGGTCTCAGTCTGGATCCACATTACTTGCACTTGGGTAGCTGCTCCCCATCCTTTGAGAATAATCACCAACGCCTTTTCCACTTTGAGTACCACCTGAAGAAGTGTGGCTTTGCACAGCTGGTGAGTGGAGCAAGGACCAGGCCTGGGAAGGGAAGGCAAGCCCAGCTCCTCAGTTAGATCCAAGGAGAACTAGAGCTGGATAATGTGGGCCCCTACAGCCCTTGGGTGACCTATGTGCAGCCGGAAGTCAAGGCCTGAGCTTGGTTGTAGTGCTCACCCAACAAATCCTTGGCTACAGATAGACTTGGCTCCCATACAGCAGAAGCAGATCTCACACAGGTTGTGGGCCATATGTGGCCTTCTACCCATTTGGTGGCCCACCTGGGCCTCACCACCAAAAAAAGGCATAAAGCAGATGAGATTCAGCAAAGTATTTCCTTGCATTAAGGCAAATGTAAAGAAGCTTCTGCAGGCCATATAGGAACCTCAAATGCACGAGAGTTGGATTGTAGCAATATCCAAAACACCAAATTAGGCTGAAGGCTCTTCAGTTCTGAAACATGGAAGTCTGAACACACTAGTGGCTGTTAAGAGATAGAGAAGCAATCAGATGGATTAGCATTTGAGTGCTACTTGGCCAATGCTAGAGTTGCCCAACCTTGTGTCCCTCTAATGTTTTACACTACAGCTCTTATTGTTCTCAGCTTGAATGGCCCTGGTGGAAACAATGCTTCTTAAGCTATCTAATGTGGTAGGCCAGGAGAATTTTCTCCCCAGTGTGCCAGGCATTGGCACCATGTTTGTGCCCATTAGCTACAGCTTTTTCTCTCTTTCCCGGAAACTTGCCACAAGCTGGCACTGGTTGATGGACCACCACTCTGAGTAGCACCAGTATTGATCAACCTCTTCTAACCAGATGTCCTCCCAGCTATTTTGGATTACAGCATGGCCATAGAGTAGCTCCACCTTTGCCAAGCTAGTGGTTCTCCCATTTTGTTTGGATGATTGTTGTCTTCCATTATTCCCACCCATGTTCCTCGTGGTCATGATGCAGACCAACCTTGGTCAATGTGGTCCTTCCAGACATTTTGAACTTAAAAGGCCTGGATCCTATTGGTAGCCTTGGCTACCATGAATCTGTTGATACAGTGTGTCAGTACTCAGTAAATCCTCTTGCTTGGATCAGTCTATTGAAATTGGAAATAGTAATAAGATCTAGATGAAATTCCCTTATTTTGTCATCATTGACCATAATTTGGGGGCTGGTGGTAGTAGCATGGAGGGCACCAGGCTGGGGCAGGTTGATGTAGACCAACTCAGCTGTTTGGGAGGGGGTATGTACGTGAGTGGTTGTATACGATTATTGTAATGGGAGCTGTAACTGGAAGAGAACTTTAAGACAATGGAGGTTCCTTGATCTAGGCGTTGACATCGTGACATAAACTTCCATCTCTGGTTCTTGCAGAGATCTGGCAAAATGGTTGAGTATTCCACCTACCTGATCTACAGACCTCCATCTAGCCGAAGTGGGCTCTACAACAGCCCTTTCATGGAGAGGATCAACTGCACTAATTATGAGTAAGTGTTGGATTGGACAGATCTGGTAACAGTCAAGCCAAGCACGTCTCTTTGAGAAAGGTCTATCACTTTAGGGAAAGAGGTTGCTGTGAGGCTTTATATGACACCAGGCCCCATCTTGAACCATCAACAAATGCTCTCAAGGCTGCTCTGAGTTTTAGTCTGAACTCTAAAGGTGTGATCCAAGTCTACTCTGAGTTCTAGTCTGCATTTTAAAGGAGCCATCCAAAGTGTGGCACTTATCTTTAAGGATAGGTTTCAGCACCTTGGCTAGAGCTCTGCATTTTAGCATGATGATTGTATTTTGGCATTATTATTGTGCATTACTGGCTTTAGCTGCCTTCTAAAAGTGGCTTTAGGTTAACATTTTTCACACAACTGTTTTCTAACTTTTGTACTCTCTAATCTCTATTGTTATAATGGTATTTTGTTTTTACTCATCCCATGGGCCAACTTGAGTCCCACACTGGGAGAAAGGTAGGGTAAAAATTAAATAAATATAAAATCCTTCCAAGTTCAGACAAAAACCGCAGACAGATTAATTGCTCCACTGAGATCAGAACATCTGCTGACGCTGCCTGGTGTTGCTGGGCTCTGGCCCTGATCCATGTCAAGGAGATTTCATGGGACTCCTAGGGGTAGCCGGTAGAGATGTCCTATAGCTCCTCTCCTTGGATCTGATCCTCTTCCACCTTTTAGGGCAGAGCCATCAGCTCCTGCACAGGTGGCATCGGTGACGGGTCAGCTGTCAGCTTCCAGTGGGCTCCTGTTCACCGGAAGGTTGATGAAAGGTAAGGGGAAACTCATTGAGAAGTGTGACCTGCCTTCCTTCCCTGATGCTAACAGTTTAAGGGAAAGAGAAACAGAGAAGCAACCAATCTAATGTCCTGTGGGAGGGAGTTCCACAGGCTGAGAGCAGCTTCTGAGAAGGCCCTCTCGCCAAAGATGGTATTGGGCATTGGCATGATGGCACTGGGACCAAAAGAAACCTCCCCTGCAAGGACCTTAAAACTCAGGCAGGTTCATCCTCCTCTCCAAAGCTTTTCTCTTTGCTCCCACCGGGGCCGGCTAGGAAGTTATCCCCCACAAAACCTAGAGACTGTCAAGAGAAGGGCGACTATGTTGGTGTATTTCTGAAACTTCTGGGGAAAGAACCTTAAGACAGAGGTGCTGGCCAGTCTTTGGGGCGTCTCCCTTCTCATACCACAGGCTGGACCAAGGGCAGGTCTCCCCTTGGGTGAGGGTGTGTCAATGCTCCTGAGCCCAGGACTCCGATCTCTTTGCAGAGGATTTCAGTGCTCCATCTGACTCCACCGTCTTTTTCCTGGGCTCACCAATTCATCTTGAGTTTGCAGTGCAGAGATCCTTCCACCAGCCTCTGTGGGTTTTTGTCGATGAATGCGTAGCTGCCTCATCTCCTGAACTGAGCAAGTCTCCCAGGAATTACACCATTATTGCAAACTACGGGTGAGTGTGGCATGGAAACATTTATACATCCCTTGGACATCTCCTTTAAAGTTTTAAAGAGTGGATTCACCACTCCACTGGCTGGGAAGCTGCTATGGCCAGTATATGGAACTGGACACTCAGGGCATTTGCTAGAAAGCATCCAGGCAGGAGCTCCCACATTATGGCAAGGGGACTGAGTGAGAAAGCTGTCACGGTGTCATTTAAACCTCTGTGTCTTAACACACAGAAGCTGTGGATCAACATGGACAAGCTTCTGCCCTTTCCATCCATTCCTAGCAGCTGCATCTTGGATGTTGGGAGAGCCTGATGCTACTTCTCTTTCTTGGGGGTTGGGGGGGACAGGTGTGTTGTGGACGGCAAGGTTGCCAATTCCCAGTTCCTCCCAAGAAGAGTTCCTGAAGCCATCCACCTCTCTTTCCAAGCCTTTGAATTCCTTGGTATGCGCACCAATGTAAGTTACACCTACATTTCTGGCACTGGAGGGACCTAAGATTTTTTTGGCCTGCATTCATAAATGCCTGGTGTACCTTTGAGATTTAGCCTTTTGCAACCCTGAGGATGACAAATGTATTTTATGGAACTCAAATGCTATACTACCTCCTGTGCTATTGCAAAGGACAAAGCTACATCCACATGTTTTCTTGGGTTCCAACTGTTTTACTGGCTCCCAGCCTGTTTCTGGGCATAATTCAAAGCACAGGTAGTGACTTCTAAAGCCTGATATGGTTTTGGTCCAGGCTAGCTGAAAGACCATACCTCCCCATATGAAATTGCCTGGACTCTGAGATCTCAGGTGAGGCCCTTCTCCCAGTCCCACAACCTTCACAGCTATGCCTGATGGAGAAGCAGGACAGAGGACTTTTTAAGTGGCTGCCCCTAGGCTCTAGATCTTCCCTGGCCAGAGAGGTCAGAATGGCCCCCTCTTTGCCCTTCTAGGCTTTTTTCTTTTTTCACACTGTTTCAACAGGTAAAAGTAAAATATTTTAAGTAATGGGCCTTTAAGAAGATGATATGATGTATTTATTGAGCGGTTTTTAACTGCTAAAGTTGGCTTCACTGCGGTCTTACTTTTCCAGATCTACCTCCACTGCCAGATTTCAGCCTGGGACCCCAAAGTCCTCCCTGACCCCACGAGGAAAGCCTGTTCATTTCACAGAGATGTCAGTAGGTAAAGATGCAGAAAGAGTGGGGTTTTTGCAGAAGGAATCCAAGATGAGCTCTTCTTGACTAGCAAGGTAGGGCCATGGGGTCCATCCCCAAGAGAAGGTCCTCTTCTGAGGAAGAAGGCTTTCAGAAGTTCCACATGCTCGGGCAGCTGTTGGGCTCACTGATCTTTTTTACTGTCCTGCTCTCCAGCACTAGAACTCTCCAGCAGAGAATTAAGCCCCTTCTCCCCAAACCACAAAGCCCAGGATTCCATAGGATGGAACTATGGCAGTTAAAGGAAGATCGGAGTGCTATCATGGAGTAGTATGGACACACCCCAGGTGACTTCTTTCCAGCACTAATGCTGCAGAGAACACCTCAATGTTCAAAGTCAACCCTCTTGCTTCCCTCTTAGGTGGGAGCTCCTGGATGATCCCACCAGTTCTGTGTGCAGCTGCTGCGACTCGGTGTGTCAACCAGCTGGCTTTCGCCCTAGGAGAGACCTCCAAGGTAGGATGCCTGCTTTAGTCATGCAGCTCCCAAAAAGGACAAGGCAACAAATAGGACTGGTTTTCTTTATTCTAGGATCTGTATTTGTTCTTCCCGGGGCCCTGGGCTCTCCCTTCCATTGCCGGAAGCCCTGCAATAAATGCTGGGAACTGCTGCAGGCTTTCAACATCCTGCGTCTTGTTCCAGCCAACTGTCTGGTAGAGAGGGAAGCCCATCAGGGTATCTTCGATCAGGTCAGCCTATTTGACCAGAAAGCCCTGTATTGTCTGGTGCAGAGTGGCAGGCTCTCTGGAGGTTTCAAGACTGCAACTCCCAGCACTCCTCACCCCAGGCTGTGCTATCTAGGTCTGCTGAGAGGTGCAGTTCATCTGGAGCTCCATGTGATTGCCACTCCTGCCTGGGCCTTCTGGAGCTGAAAGTATGATCCAGAATGGTGGGAGTGGTTTGAGTATTGGATTAAGACTCCAGGAGACAGGTTTGAAGCCCCCTGCTCAGCCCTGGAAACCCACTGGGTGGCCTTGGGCAAAGCACACTCTCTCTCAGCCTCAGGGGGAGACCATGGTAGCAAACTTCCCCTGAATAAATCTTGTCAAGACAAACTTAGGAGAGAGTCCCCAGAGAGTGAGGGCATGTTGTAATGGTTTTGAGTGCTAGACTAGGATTCTGGAGATCAGGGTTCAAATCTCTACTCAGCCATGGAAACCCCCTGGGTGACTTGGGGCAAGTCACACTCTCTCAGTCTCAAGGGAAGGCCATGGCAAATCACCAGATAAATTTTGCCAAGAAAATCCTATAAGGATGCAGCCTGGAACTGCCATGGCCATTTGGGGCTGCTGCATCGCATGGTCGTCGGATCGCCCCTCCCAGCTGGTAAGGGAAGATCTGCTGGGAGGTACACCTCGTATCCTCTGAAGAGCTGCCTGATCCCCCACCCCAACTGTGCCAGGTCTTAAACACTAATGGAGGAGTTGCCTTGCCCCACTTCAGGTTCTTTGGAAGAAGCTGGTCCTCTGCAGTCAAATGTGGTGGTTGGCCGTGTGACCATCCAGAAACTAGCTCCAAGCACTGGTAGTTATGAGTGGGCTGCTAACAGTTCCTTTGCTCTCAGGAAGAGTCACAAAGGTAAGGTGAGTGCAAAGATTTCACTTCTTGGTTAGCGCTGATTTATAAAAGCATGGCGGAGGGGGGACTGTGGGAGAGGAGATCTAGTAGGAAAGAATTGGGACCATAGGGCAGGAGGCACTGAGCCTTTCCTTTCTCGGGTCTGGGCCAAGGGTAGAAAAATCCCTTTTAAGCTGGTATTGAATGAGGGTGGAATACCCCACTGCCAAGTTTCTTCTCAGTGGAATGAACTTCTTATTAGCCTAAAGCAACCATGCAGTTCTCCTGATGTGCTTGGCTTGTAATGCCCAGCATTCTCCTCATCACAGGCTGGCAAAGGATGTTGGGAATTGCAGTCCAAGAATAGCTGGTTACAGAAACTCAACCCTGTCATCCAGGAGTGGGTAAAAGGAAGACCTTCCTAGTGTCCATCCAGCATGTCCATCTATTGCTGGCTCTACTCTCATGGGACTACCTGTACGAGTCAGGCCTCCTACAAGTAGTCCCATGAGAGTAGAGCTGGATTTCCAGCCCAATGGGAGCAGGCGCCCAGGAAGAGGTCCAAACCAGCCCAGGAGAGCTCCACCCAATTTCTGAAGGCTTTCTTTTTTCTTTCTCCTGACAGAGGAGGAGCGAGATGTGATGCCACCAGCTGTCGGGGCACTGCTCTTGGAGGTGGCGGCAGTGGCTGTGCTCTCTTTGGGCTACTGTTTGTACAACGGCTATCAGAAGAGACTCTGACCCCACAGACGGGGGGCTGGGGGCTGGGGGCTGGAGAGGTGGGGACTGGTGAACGCCCAGCAGGCCTGTGGGAGTATCAGTGCAGATGTGGAATATACTTAATTAAAAAAAAATATCCTGAAATGTTACTCTTTGTGTGCATGACTTCTTGGAGAGGCAAGATTGGCTGGAAAACGTTAGACATATCATGCTGGCTGGGGGATTCTGGGAGTTGTAGCCACAAAAAGGCACGTTTCGAAAGTCAGGCCAGAGTCTTGCTTGATTTCAAGCCTGTCTAGAGGTAGAGGATGCATCTGAAATACACATTGAATACTCATTTCATACCACTGTAACTGCCATGGCTCTCTCCTAGGGAAGCCTGGAACTTGTAGTTTGGAAGAGGCTTAGAGTTCCCAGTAGAATGGCACCATTTCTCTCTCTAGCAGTAGAGTCTTAAGTCAGTGGTTTGGTCCTCCAGATCAGCATTGGCCAAGCTGGCTCAGGAATTCCCTAAACATCTGGAAGGCCAGAGTTTGAGCAGCATTACTCTAAGTCCCTCACTGAACTATATATCCCACAGCTCCACAGGATGATCCTTTGACAGTTACAGCACTAGGAAACTGCTATGTGGGTGCAATGCAGACATACCCATTGCTGCTGGTGGCATTAAGACAGTGTTTCAATGGAGCTCTCCACCCGAACTTCAAGGTCCTTTTCCTGGTCAGTCCTCATGCCCATTTACCCTTGAATGATACGTCCCCACCACAACATCATTGCAAGAACACTCTGGTCATTCCTATTCTGTACACCAGTAGCTCCCAAGCTTTGGCTTTCCAGATGTTCAGAACTTCAGCTCCCAGCATTCCTGATTGTTGGCCAAGCTGGTTTAGGGCTTCTAGGAACTGAAGTCCAAAATGCATGCAGGATCAGAGGTAGGGAACCACTGCTCTACCTGAATTTTCTGTTCAAACTGTGATCAGTATATTAATGGTTTATCTTATTCCAGAACTGCTACGCAGGAGGGTTTTTTTTGGGGGGGAGGGGTTGGTGAGGAATGTTTAAAAAAAAATGAGAAAAGTCCACATGTAGTTATTTATCGGAGCACCAGTAAAATGGCATTTATGCATATTACATACTTAATGTATTAAGAAAAATATGTAAAAGGGAGCAGGCAATTGGCCTTGTACACCATAGGGTTCCCTCATTCAAAACACACAACTTTTGAAGCAACTTACAATTCCTCTTTAAAACCACAGATACTTAAAACTGCCATCCCAAATTTCAGAGATGGAAGTGTTACCCTGTGACTTGGGCGTCCCGTGAGGGACACCCAAATAACCAAACAAACACAACAAGATGGGGAAATTACCTGGAGCACTCTCTTGGCTAGCGAGAGGCAGGGTGACTGAGCGGGGATCTTTTACCCAATGTATACAGCGTTGGGTCAGTGAGCAATCAGACAGTTCAAACTAGCAATAAAATTTATTAAACAATTATTAAGAAAAACACAAACACACAGCTAACTAGGAATAGGAAATAGAGCTTTAGGGGGATGGGTGATACGTCAGCAATCTCGCAGTCCTGAAGGATCCAATGGAGGGCAGGAGGGCTCGGCCCAGCGGCCGAGGGGAGCTCGCAGAATGAAGAGGCAGCAAGGCAGGGGAGCAGTCCGAACGCAAGTCCGAAGAGCTCTCGGAACGGGGGATTTTTATAGGGGAAGGAATGACCGTGGGCTAGTCTGGTCTTGGGCGAGAACAATGAGTTTTGGACTGGAGACAATGTCTCTGAAAGGTCAGAATTAACATGATTGAGTTATAGACCGAATTGACAATAGTATGGCCAGTATGTAGATGCGGCTAGCTCGGCAGTTAAGCACTTAGCTCGCCAGGGTGCCCTCTCGGGGCAGAGGTCTCTTTGTTTGGATACTCATCTGTAATGAAGGTGTTTGTTTCG
Source organism: Iguana delicatissima (assembly GCA_948472985.1). Classification (NCBI taxonomy): domain Eukaryota; kingdom Metazoa; phylum Chordata; class Lepidosauria; order Squamata; family Iguanidae; genus Iguana; species Iguana delicatissima. The sequence continues at coordinate 57,209 of CAOKZL010001770.1, read as the reverse complement.
GGAGGTCCCCTAAAGCAGATCTGGCAGTTTCTGGCTTGCTTTGGTGTAAACAACTGTGAATAGCCATGCCTAGCTTCGCGCTTGTTCGGTGGCCTCACAAACACTTGGCTGGTGGCAAGGCAAGGCCGAATTATGATATCAAAAGGTTATCTAGGTTACCAAAGGCCAGGCCAGTTCACGGTGGTAACAGAAGGCCCAGTGAAAAAGCACAGCGGCTTGCTGAAAACTCACAAGGTTGGAGCTATGCTACTCAGCTACAACACTTTGGTTCTGCTTTAACTACCATGACTCTGTTGTCTGGGATCCTGGGATTTATAGTTTGGGAAAGCATTTAGAATTCTGTGCTAAAAAACTAAAGTGTCCTGCCACTGTGCCGAGCCCTCCTGCCCTCCATTGGATCCTTCAGGACTGCGAGATTGCTGACTGCAGCAGGGAATTCTTGATGCTTCCAAAACGGACCAATCCCAGGACTGGCTATTCAACTTCTAAATAAGTTGCAGGGTTCTACTATAGTGTTTAACAACAACAACCATTTTTCAAAACCAGAAGCTTTTTTTTTCTTCACCATTTCTGTTTTTCATTTTTTTATTTTTTCATTTTTGGCTGGCCATAAGGACCCTGGGGAGTCTTGGAGCAGAAAACTGGCCCCCCACTGGCCACAGTTGCTTACCTGTGCTATAAAAGTAGGAACATTATCAGCAACAGAAGTTATACATGCACTGTGCTCCTTAGTAAGGGTGTGCTGTCTCACCAGCAAGGGGACTGAAGCAAAGGACAACTGGCTTCCTGGGCAAAACCATTTGTCAACGATTTGGTTCCTGCCCTTGCTTTGCACAAAGCTTTGCTTCTCATCTCCTGAGTTCAGTGGGACACATTTGATTTACATCCAACCTTTCTTCCAAAACAGGACCCCAAGCAGCTTACAATACGACTCCAAATAAAACAGCTGAAACAACATGTAAAACTTCCTCGGGGTCGAGCAACAAGAGGAAGCAAAATCAGGGCATTGTTCCCCAGGGAAAAATTCCCCATGACTTTTTTTTCACTCCCCAAATTCCCAGCATTGCAGCCTTTCAAACTTTCAGTTGAGCATTTGGAAATATGATTCAGAGAAGCATTTGAGGTGTGAAGATTTTCAGTGTCTCACTCTTGCAAGGCTAGAAATTAGAGACCAAAGGAAAATTTCACTTAACGAAGCAAATTCTAAAATACTGAGGAGGAGAGTACCCTCATTCTGCCCTCCGCCTCTAAACCTCTGGAGTGGACTGACTCTGAAGGAAGGGTGCTTGAGCCCAGAGCTCCCATTCCCAACCTGTCTCCAGGTGTCAGCTATGCTTTTGTGGCCTCAGGTGGGTTGAGTTAAAAGGAAGTTTCTGACTGGAAGGCTACTTAAAGAGGCCTGAGGACAATTGGCCATTTTCTCCCTTCTTAGGCACCTGAGATGGCTTTGTGCAGGAGACTGGTGGTTGTCCTGTGTTGTGTGGTCTCTGTTGAGGTGCTGGGTAAGTCTAAGGAGGGTCTGGGGGTGATTTTATCAGCTGGGAGTCAAATATACTACTCCTAGCCTGTGGAACACCCTGCTAGCTGGGGCTGTCTGGCTCCCTCCCTGGTAGCTTTCCAGAGACAAGCAAAAATTCTCCATTTAGGCAGGCTTTCACCAATTGACTGACTGATAAAAATTTTACTACAGGGGCCTGCTTTTAATATTTGCATTGATGTTCTCAATATATTAGCCTTAATGAGGTAGCTTTAATGTTGTGTTTTAATGTTATGACCTGTTTAGTTCTTAGCTGAATGTGTGGAATTTGTTTTTACAGTTGAATGTATACAAGTCATTGTGTTTTTATGATTGGTTTTTTAAAGGATATTGGATGCCACTTGCTTATTTGGTTTCTTATTATAAGTGATCTCTTTCCTGCTCTTTTTCAAAAAATCTTGAGGTGGTGTGCAATAGAATCAAATAAAATATGAAACAGTTTTAAAAATCGGTGTTCAAAAATACTATCTCCCAAAGCAAAACAGTTTAACCATGGATGTGTACTAACTGGATAAGTAATTAGACCCCAATGGCTTTAATTTTAAAAAAGTGTATTTTTAATTTGGCATGGAAATGAAGTCAGCTGAGGTGCTGGTCAGGTGTCTAAGAGGTGGGCATTCCCCAACTGGGGTGCCACAGCATAGGAGGCCCAGGAGCTAGCATGAGGCCAAAGCTGCATGCCAACACTCTGGGGTAAATTTTATCTAGTAAGACTTCCACTCCAGCCTCAGTGGAACTGTTGTGCTGCAGTCCTTGTGCCTGTAACTCAGGGTGGTCAGGGGACAGCTGGCATGGGGATTGTGTGTGTACTGATTTTTTCCAGAGCTGGTCCATGGGCTGTTGATGATGGAAAATGGAAAGGCTAAAGGGGAGCCAAAGAACATCTTCCAACTGAAATAGGATGCTTGCTTCCTGGGGTATAGGGTCCAGACCTGGAGAAGCTAGCTCCTAGAATCTCTGGTGGCCATGCTAGCTGGGGGCCTGGAAGAGTTACAGTCCAGAATAAGGAACTTGTCCAAGTTCTGTAAGTGATCACTGAAGACCCCAAGAGGGTGGATGCATGAGTGGACAAGGCTTCCAGTAGTAGACCCTGACTCGCAGGGCTGGGGCTTTGAGGCTCTTGTTAGTAGCAATGGCAAGACACTCCACCCTCTCACACCTTCTGCATTTCCTTCTGTGTTGAGCTGCTTCCGGGAGCAGGGTTGACTCAAAGCAAATATGCCAGGGAGGCTTCACAGGAAACCTTTGTCTTGACTCACCTTTCTCATGTGGAGTCTCCTAAAGGTGCAGCTTAATCTCTCATATCAAGAATCCTAGAATTGGAAGAGACCCCCAGGGCCATCCAGTCCAACCCCATTGTGCCAGGCAGGAAGACACAACTAAAGCTCTCCCTTTGAGAAGATGGCCACCCATCCTCTGCTTAAAAAGCTCCAAAGAAGGAGGAGATGCCACCACCCTTAGGGGTGTTTTATTCCAGCTCTTGCAGCAAGGAAGTTCTTCCTGATGTTTAGGTGGAATCTCTTTTCCTGCCACTTGAATCCATCGGTTCATGAGTGGGCTGAAAACTAAGATCCTTCATTGGCTGCTGTGTTCTCTCTTTTTCAGTCACCCAGGTTTTGGCCCAAGGGAATGGCGTGATATTCCCAGCTCAAGATGCCAGCACTCAAGTAGCCACAACCACAGAGATGGGATGGTTCAAGAAGATGTTCCATGGTAAGAGATGTGGCTCAATTTCTGGGGAGGGAACTCCAGTTTTAGGGCACTCCTGGTGGCATGTCAGGAGGGCCAGAGAGTTCCCAGCCTTGTTGTAGCACAAGCTGTGTTTTGTGATGAACCTTGAGTCCAGTCACTGTTCTGCCTCTCTCCATCCCTACCCTCAGCTGCAAAGGAGCTCGTGTGGAGCGACTCGTCCAATACCACCCAGCCTGCAACCACCACTGCCCTGATGCTTCTGAGCCCCATGGCCACCAGAGCTCCATTTCATGTCTACTTTGAGCAAGTTGGTCAGATCAAAGCAGCAGCGAAGATGAATTTCTCCTTAAGGGTCCTCAATGGTGAGTCACTTGTCCAGCTGCCCAGCACTGGAGCTGAAGCTGGTATTGCCTAGCCCACTGGGCAAAGAGGCTCTAATGCAGTGGTTCTCAACCTGTGGGTCCCCAGATGTTTTTGTACTTCAGCTCCCAGAAGCCCTGAGCATTGACCATAGTGGCTGGAGCTTCTGGGAGCTGAAGTCCACAAACATCTGGGGACCCACAGGTTGAGAACCACTGCTCTAATGGCCAAGCAGGAAATGTGAAGGGAAGTGTGCCCAGCCAGGCTTGGCTTGGCAGTGGACCCCAAAAGAAATAAGAAGCGGGAGGGAGAGTGAGGCCAGATACAATCCATGGTGCTGCAGAGATGGCATGAGTTCTTGTGTTCCAAGCTGGCACCCTATTTTGATAAGGGCAGAAGAGGCGAGGTTGGGCTGTGTCCAGCAGCAAATTCAGAACAACTGTTTGTGTTAAGATGTATAAAATGTAAATTGTGTAGGATTCACTCCTGGTTTACTGCCTCCTAGCTACAGATGGTGGCAGATTGGTAGACAGCCACTGTGACACAGTGCCTTGAGTGTTGGAGCAGGACTTGAGGACACATTGGTTTGAATCCCCACTCAGACACGGGAAGCCACTGGGGGGCCTTGGGCACCAGACTGCACATAATGGGAAGTGGACATGATGTTGTTGCTGAGCGTCTTCCAGTCCTTTCTGATTTACGGCAACCCAATGGCAAACCTGTTGCAGGGCATTCTTGGCAAGATTTCTTCAGAGACAGCTTGCCATCATTGTCTTCCTCTGAGGCTGAGAGGGTGTGACTTGGCCAAGAAGCTAACTGCTTAGTTGGGCTAGCTTATGAAGTAAATAGATCTTTGCAAGTTGTAGCAACCAATTAGTTAAGTTTTGCAATTTGTAGCAAATCTGCTGCTGTCCTCCAGAGCTGGAGATCTGCCCTTTCCTCTCACCTGGCGTGGGTCCCCCAGACTGGCACATAGGTACTTTTGTCTTCTATCTGAAGATGATCCAGAAAAACTGGACACTTGGAGCCAGGCCAGAGGGGTGGGGGGGTGCATGTGTACGTATTCATACATCCCCTGACCTGATGCGAGATGTGGTCTGTGGGAGACATCAAGATCTGCAGGCAGTGGCTCTTGTAACTTCTCCCCTCAGAAGACCTCAGTGTTGCAGCCGAACCCGGCCTCTACACTGAAAGCTCCACCATCCGGATTGAGGCACGAGTCCAGGCAGATCCTGGCCTGTTCCCCAAACTCTTCCTTGATGAATGCTATGGGACAGATGGCCGACACCAGAGCCAGTCCCGGCGGGCCTACATCATCGTGAACAACCATGGGTGAGTTGCATGCTTCTTTGTGAATAGAAGAAGCTGGGCTGGTGGAGATGGGGCAGTTCCTGCTGAGGGGGTTTCAACCGGCAGTTTTTTGTGAATTGCTTCCCATTTCCCTTGTCCCAGTTAGATGGTATGGGATTTAGAGGCTTTGAGGACATCAGGGACAAATGCTATCTAGTGGTAGAGGAAGGGTTTGTTTCTGTTTGGTAGGCCCTGTTTTGTCAGGAATGGAGGTGTCAAATTTCCTTTGGTGAGTCAGTAAATGGGTCCTGCCTGCAGGGTTCAACTTCCTTTGTTTGATTCCGTCTCCTGTGTAATCCTGGGGAGTTGCCTTTCTTGGGGGCTGTGGTGCCTCTGTTGGCCAGCCATGAGGACATGATCTGTTGGCCCTTGGGTAGTCTGGGTTGAATTTGCTAGCACCAACTTCCAAGCAAGGGTCCCACAGTTCAATGAGAATTGATGCCTAAGAAGTGAACCTGGGGCTATCCTCCTAGCAGCAGGGGCCGGGGGTTGTAAGGCACATTGCTCCATGAAGCCTTTCGGCTCCCTGTCATTCTTTGCCGGTTTGGATGAACTTGGCAGATGCCTGTATGCCGGCGACTCAGATGCCACCTGGTTCCGGAAAGAAGACTTGGCGATTGTGTTCACACTGCGGGTCCCTGCCTTCTTGCTGGATGGGGAATCGGAGGAGGTAGGAAGGCACCTGGGAAGCAGCTCCTGGAAAGAGGGCTGGACTCTGTCCCCTCCCACTGTCTTGATTTGATGGGTTGGCATGCTTCTCCTCCAGATCTATCTTCACTGCCTCCTTGCAGCATGGAGCCAGAAATTTCCTACCAGCCCTGGCAAGAAAGCTTGTTACTTTGACCGCATCACCTCCATGTGAGTTCTAGGTCTTTGTTCATAGCCAGTAGTCAAAGTGTCTTGTGGCTCTTTAGTGCAGAGGCAGGAATCCTGGGATGCAGCTGCCAGCTCAGCCAGAGGGTCCCCACAGATCAAAGGGGACTTGGTTGTAGTTGACATGTATAACAGGGGTGGGAACCAGTGGCCTTCCAGATGTTGCTGGACTGCAACTCCCATCACTCTCAACCAGCATAGCCAGTGGTGAAAAATACTGGGAGTTGCAGTCCAACAACCTCTGAAGGGCTACGTAAGTCCCTCTTGATTTATTAGACTACTAAAAGGGAGACCAACTGCTGATCAGAGAAATTGCCCTGTTATAAAGAGAGCTCCTTTTGTAAGGTGGGAGAGACAGAGTAGCTGCTTCCTTTTACTACTCCTACTTGCTGCAAACCCACAAATGGAAGCTGGATTAAAGAGATCAGAACCTAGAAAATGATGCTGTAGCCTAGATGTCCCAGAATGCTCCACTCAGCTTGACCAGTAGCCATGCTGGCTGGGGATTTTGGAAACTGTAGTGCAAAAATAACTTTTCCCAGCTTGGGGGAGGGAGCAATGGGAAATAGGTACAAAAGTTACCCTTTTCCCCAACTGTCTGCCTGCACATCTGGCAGAAGGGCTTCACACCACAAATGTGTTCAAAAGCCAGCTTGTGGTATATGCCAACCTGTCAAGGTTGTGAAAGGCCTTCTCTTCCAGGTGGAAAAATATTGATGAACCGTCCAAGGCTTCAGTGTGCAGCTGTTGCAATGGCTATTGCCCTTCAGAGCCCCATCTGCTTGGAAGCCATAAAGGTACCAATGAACTTGTCTCCTTTTAAGCAGAACAAAAATGCTGAGACCCAGGTGCTGATAGTGGCCAGGCATTACCAATATCTAGGTCACAAACTTCAGCCACAATTCAAGCAGGATATGGACACGCTGGAATGTGTCCAGGAGGAAATGGTCAAAGACCTGAAAACCATGAGGCCGTAGTCTCTGGAGCAGCAGAAGACAGGCTTGCTCCATCCTCCATAAGACATCCCTTGAAAGATTTAAACTCTTGACTTTTCTAGTCCCATCCCTATGCCTAAGATAAGGTGGATTGGTTGGTTCTGTCTCTGAGGAAAATTTTTCATAGAGCAGAAGAGAGAATTCCTTGGAATCCTGTGGGTTACCTAACTAGAATAAACCCACTGAATCAATGGTTGAATAGCGAGTCAACATTGTAGGTAAATCTGGTTGGTTCAGTGGGTTCACCTCTAGAGGGGACTAACAACAAGGTTTAAAGTCAAGGGTGACAACTTTGATTTTTCTCTCAAACAGCATTTTTGGGTGAAGGAAGGTTGCACAGGGAAGTGATTGGTCCTCTGCTAGTGCGGAAAGCAGACGTCCCTTGGTTTGAGGGTGAGTTCCCCTAATCCTTGCTATTTTAGTGCTTTTGGAGGACAAGGGGGGCTGTTTGTAGTACTCTAAGCTAAGAAGGGCCAATAACCCCCTTCCTTAATGGTGGAAACCCTGGTCATCTTATGGGGCATGGAGGAGGAGACAGTGGTCAGAGGCCCGCATTTGCTGGTGCCCAGTCCAAGGTTAGCCAAGCCCTTGTTGAAGCAGTCATAGCAGAACCTGAAACAGGCGACCTTTTGGTGTCCAAGAGCCTGGGTTTCTGTCTCTCTCCAGGCCGATGCCAGACCATGAAGAAGCTGCTGCTAGTGAGTGTTGCCTTTGTAGGCAGCTGTGTGTTGGCGGCCCTCTTTGTTGGCGCCCTCCTGGCCCTGGGCTTGGCCTTGTTCCGTTACTCTCAGAGCAGCAAAGGCCACCGACTCCTGAACAACCAGAAGGAGCAGCCCTACCACACGGAGCTGCAGATGGTGGTGGAGGCCCTGGTTGTAACTGAGGAGATCCAGAAGGAATCCACCTTGGACTACTGCAAGCTCAAGAGCGACAACCCTGATACAGAGGCCTGAGGCCAACCCTGAAGTGCGAATAAAGTGCTAAAACCTTTCCTAAGCTTGGTTCTGGATCATCTTTGCTGACTACGTGGCTGCTACTTCTTAACTACTTGGGCTTTGCTGCAGGGCTGGGAGTCACACCCCATTTTGTCCAAAATCAGTTCTGGTAGGAAAAAAAACCCACTTGGGGCCAAAAATCTACTCATTGGGAACCTGTTCTGCCCTGAATGCTGTTTTAGCCCCCCTTTTGAGATGACAAAGGTATTTCTAGAAGGGACTAGAAGTGATTTCTAGCACCCTGAAAAGCTGCTAGGTAAACTGAAGATGGCACTGTGATCCCAGAGCATGGCCAAGTCTGCTTTACCGCTTGAGCAAAACATTCTTGTCTGTGTGCTCACACTGGTAGATAATCCTCCTTAGCACTGGCAGGGGTGAACTGCTTTCCCAAGTGAAGTGAGTGCTAAGTTGGAGAACGTGTGACAAGTGAATCCAAGAGGGAATTGTGAGGCCCTCTGACACATCACAGCCTAAGAGCTGTCAACTAACGGGCTGTCGGGAAACCACACAGGAGCATCCCATGGATGGATGAAAGCATCCGTTTTAAAGGTGAGTTTTAAATCCTCCTGGGATTCTTAAGGAAGATTTGTCAGACCATCAGAAAGGCCGCTTATTTAATTTATTGCAACTAGAACTTATTCATCTCACCATCCCTGCTTACACACCAGACAATTCAAACTTCTCATCAAATACAATAGAGCTCCAAAACAGCCACAACATATGCAAGCTAAACAGTTCCTTGGCTCCCACTAGTTGGAGTTCAACAAATCTAAACCCAGGATAATGGGGAATAGCAGAAGCTGGTGGGAAGAAACAATCCAAGAGCAGCAGTTTGCTGCCCTGCCATCTCAGAAAGAGGTAGGGGGGTTCTCTTCTGTCTTGTAGAGTTTTCGAAGGCTGGAGTCCATCAAGAAGTCCACTGATCTGCCAAAGAAGAAAGAAAGTGGAATCATGAAAGGCACTCTTCACGAAGTTTATCTGAAGGAAGATGCAGAAGCTGGAACCCTGTTACGGCCGTGCATAGGCTTAAGTGGAGGCTTATGTCTGATTTTGGAAAGAGGGCCAAGTGTAATCCTCTCCCCTTCTCCTCCCTGTCACAGCTGGCCCCACTTCCATAGGGAGATGGATCTCAAAAGCCCTGACGTGTGTGCTTTATACAAAGCTACAGCCCACCCTTGACAGTGAATCGTATGGTTTATCACTGCTAAATTACTTCCTTTAACTCCATGTACACTTCAGTCCCAAGTAACATAGCTTTTAATCCCTCAATGTTGAGTAGAACCAACAAACTTCAATCCCTTCAGTTTATTTAATACAAATGCAGTCAATAAATTATGTCTGAGCTGCTATACCAGAGACCACTAAATGGTGCTATAATATAAAGAGACCACAAGATGGCGCCAGCATCTAAGCATCCCCCTGCTATAACAGGAAGAGACCACTAGATGGCATAATAACAAAAAAGGAGATCACAAGGTGGCACTAGCTTCTAAGAAATTCCGCAACAACAAAAAACCACTAGACGGTGCCTTTATACTATAAGAGTATAAAGTGCAGATTCCACTGCCGGACAGCCCTGACCGTCAGGAAGTTCTCCCTGAGGTTCAGGTGGAATCTCCTTTCCTGCAGGTTGAATCCGTTGTCCCGTGTCCTAGTCTCTGGAGCAGCAGAAAACAAGCTTGCTCCATCTTAAACATGACATCCCTTCAGATATTTAAACATGGCCATCATGTTCTTCTCTTCTTCCGACTGGCCCCTCCCTAAACTGCAAACCCCAGGATTCCATAAGATGTTGAAAGTGGAGTAATTCTGCTATAACAGGCTAATATGGAAATGGCCTGAGACATACAGGGGGCACAGAAGAGCAAAGGGGACTAGACCCCCAAGGGCTACCCAGTCCAACCCCATTCTGCCAAGCAGGAAGACACAGGCAAAGCCCTCCTTCTGACAGATAGCCACCCAGCCTCTGCTTAAAAACCTCCAAAGAAGGAGGAGACTCCACACACTCTCAGACAGTAGCAGATTCCAATGTTGCATTGCTCTCAGCCTCAGAAAGTTCTTCCTGAAGTTTAGGTGGAATCTCTTTCCCTGTAGATTCTAGATTCTCTGAACTACCCTAAAAGGAGAAAAAAAATAGTGGGCTGACAGCAAAATCCCAGCCAAACCCAACTGGGTGAGTTTACCACCATGGAAAACCAGCAAGCAAGATGCCAGAGGTAATCAATAAGTCATGACACAGAGGATCAATGGAAGAGAACATGCTGTTGTTGTTAATACTGATTCCACAAGGTCCTCTCTGGGCATGACATTTACTTATAGATGAGATGGATTCCTAGTCAAAGATTTTATTTATTCACGTCTCTTATAAAAGGGATGACTGATATACAGTTTGAATGAGGCAAACCAAAGGAGACCAAAGTTATACTGAAAGTGTATGCAAGAAAAGCCATTTTGTAAACAACTTTTGTGTGACCAATTACTTTTAAATTCTTCCTTGATCCAAACTGGGCTCCTTTCCTCTCATAGTCTGGAAGAAGAAAAAAATTAGGTTCTGAGTTCCTTTGGTCTGAATCCTATTATTGGAGTCAATAGGATGTATCTTCTGTCTTGACTTACAATTCCACTATGGACTGAATGGATCTACTCTACTTTGTATTGACCAAGAGGATTCAGAGCACAATGCTTTTATCCTACACAACTTCAGCACAGTCAAATATCCAGCCGCAAGAAGAAGAACACAACCCCATACCTCTATACTGAACACCAACGTTGGGCACATAGGTAGCTTGACAGCAATATGGAATTGTAGCAGTGGGGTCATACAGAAGTTGTCCTAACTCCCCACTCTTTGCTAAGGCCTGTACTTCCGGAATTTCCTAGGTTCACATCATGGTTTATGTTGGCAGCGCAGAGTTTGCAGCCTTGAAGGGGAACCTTTCCGCTCTCCAAGGCAGGGCAACCGCTTCCGCAAAAGCCTGGCTTTCCAAGGAGTTCCGCCCCCACCAGCAGCTTCTGCCCACCAGCTCTGTCCAAGGTGCTGAAACAGCCTACCTGTCGATGGGTTTGATGATGAAGGGAATGGCCGAGAGGCCGATGGCCGTGGTCATCCACTTCCGGACCGGGAGGGGCCAGCGGGTCATGCTGCCCAGGAGGTAGAGGGAGGCCGCACAGATGCGGTTGATGGTGAAACCAGGAATGATCACAGAGGCCAGAGCCTGCCAGACGAAGGTGTCCACCACAGCTACGGTCGCCCGCCTGGTCCGCCCTTCCTCCTGAGGCTTTCCCTGCCAAATGTGCAAAAGGAGGAGACTGAAAAAGGATGTGAAATGGGACCCTATATGTGGTGGAATTGTGAAGGTGTACAAAGATTTTGGCAAAGCGTGCTTGAAGAGATAAAAGAGCTAACAGAAACTGATGTACAAATATGTCCAGGTATAGCATTATTATCTATATTTGATAAGGTTAATTGCACCCAGGCAACGAAGGATTTAATTACAAATTTATTAACGGCAGCAAGGTTAATTATAGCAAGAAAATGGAAAATTCATGGAGATTTTCAAACAGAGGATTGGTATAAAGAAGTGTGGAAAGTTGTGATTAATGATAAATTAACATGTCGAATTAAGGCCAAAAAAGAAATGATGGAGGGGAATGATCTTGAAGCAATATGGAAGATATTTGGGGGGAAGGTTTTAATAAAAGAGGAAGGTGTCACACCTCCACAAGAAGAATTACAATTCTGGAAGGTGGAGTAAGTTGAAACATAATTGGCGCTGGGGGGTGGGTTCACTTTTAGGAACAGTTTGATATGTTTAGTAATAAGATCATATTTAGTAATAGATTAAATGTAATTGAAAAGCATAGAGTTAAGAATGAAATTATTCTAATAATAATGAGTAGAATGAGAATGAGATCTAGGTAACAAAAGTATATAAGCAGTATGATATATAATATGTTGAACAAGTATATGATTGTAATCAAATTGGAGAGACATAACAATGTAAGTCTGTTTTGGTTGAAATTCTGTTTTTTTCACTGTTATATGTATCACATGGTGTTTTTTCTTTTTGTTCTGTTTATTTTTTTTCTTTACAATCAATAAAAAAATTTTAAAAAGTGAAATTGGACTCTAAAACCTCAAAAGGAACTTGGAATCTGGCTTGACTTTTCAACCCTCATGGGAGGCATGTGAGTCCCCCGCCAAGTTATGTTTTATTACAGAATTTCCACACAATTAGACCTAGCAGGTGCTGTGTTATGACACAGTCATCTAAAGAGTTGTAAACAGCAACCACTATCTTATTTGATGCTGGCAGAGCAAAAAAGCGGGCACAGTTTGATGGTGTAATTTGCGGGACAATACCAGGAAAGGACTGGCACCAAAGTAGCCGTCAATTCTGCTGGGAAAATCCCGTTTTACCACCATAGTCCCAAGGGAATTTCAGCCGGCAGCTTTCTTCCTGCACCTCCCCTCCGCGGCTCCACTTCTTCCGCAGTGCCGTGAGCAAGGGAGGGCCCCTCCAAGTTGTCTGGCCTACCAGTGCGGCTGTTTTGATCCCTGGCTCTTCCAGATGTTCTGACCTTCAGTTCCCAGAATTTCCGGCCATGGGTTCCTGAGAATTAAAGTCTAAGACACTGGAGGACCAACCTTCCAGCCGCGCTGTAGCCGGGCACCGCGTAGGGGGGGCCCCCGGGCCACCGTCAACCCTTCGGCCTCGCCCACGCGCCGCCCGCTGCGCTTCTTCCTCGAGAGCCCGCCGACCAGCAGGCGCAGGCGCAGGCGCAGGCGCGCGCGCGAGGCCAAGCACTCACGGCGGCGGCCTTCTTGCCCTTGGCGGCGGCGTCTGCTGTCACGTAGGCGGTCGCGACGCCATAGCCGGCCCACACCAGCGAGACTGGGACAACCGCTCGGAAGGACTCCCCAACCTCATTCGCGTAGCCTGCAAGACAGGGACGAGCCCGGGCCCTGACGACGCTCCCCCTGGAGCTCCACCGCCAGGGCTTCTCTTCGGCCCTGCGGCGCCGGGGCTGCCCGCACCGCCCCCTCCTGGGGCCGGGCGTCCCTCAGGTGAAACCTCGCCCGCCTCCTCCCGGCCCAGGCCAGCCCTCCCGGGACGCCCAAGGCGGCCCCTGGCCCCCAGCCCCCCGTCCAGCCGCAGCCTTCATTGGGCCCCCCGCTTCTCAGGTGGCCCGGCCCCGGACCGAGTCCTCGCCCCTTCCTTCAAGCCCAGCTCGCCGGCTGAGGGGGGCCCAGCGGCCCACCGCTCCACCATCTGCCTGTGCGCTGCCCCGAGGCCCCCTTCTGCGGGGTCGCCGCCTGGCGGCTCTCCGTCCAGGCCACTGACCCGGCGGGCGCGGCGGCGGCGCGGCGGGGCGCTGAGCTCGGCGCGCGCCCGCGCCTGCCCTCGGCCGTCCCCAAGCCCTCCCCGCGGCTGCGCCTCCCAGCCAAACGGCCGCCCGCTTCTGCGCCGCGCCCGGCCCGGCGCCTTGGCCTTTCCAGCACGAGCCGCGGGCGCACCAGCGGAAGCGGGCCCTCCGGCTGCTGTTCCGTGAGCGGCCCAGCAGCCTCTGGGGAAGCCGAAGGGCTGGCCCCTGCAGCAGCCGAGAGAAGGGCGCCCTTCCCGGGGCCGAGGAGGAGGAGGAAGCGCAGCCTCGGGGCTCCTCGGGAGCAAGCATGCCCGGCGGCGGCGGCGGCGGCGGCGGCCGGGACGCCTCGCCCCGAAGCCACCCTCGCTCGCTCGCTCGCTCGCTCGCTCGCTCACTCACCCAGGTAGCGCACCCACGTGTCCCGGTAGAGGTCGACCGGGCTCGCCGAGGGCTCCTTGGCTGCCGAGCCCATCGCCTGCTCAGCGCCGCCCGCACGAGGGGCAGCGGCAGCGGCAGCGGCGACAGGAGACGGCGCCCCCCCCCCAGTCCGTGCCGGGCAGCCGAGGCGGGCCAGCGGAGCCGCCGGAGCCCCCGGCGGCCCGAGACGGCCCCGCATTGGCCGCCTTCCCGCGAGAGGGCGGGCAGAGGAGCAGACAGACGGGCGCGACGCCCCGCCCCCTCGCCCCGCGGGCTGACCTGCCTCTCGGCGGCCGGCGGGGGGACGGGGGGGTGCCGCTCCCTTCCGGGCGGGCGGAAATCCGTCAGGTCGTGCTCGGCCGCCACGAGTGACAGGCAGAAACCCGGCTGGTGATGTTCTGGTCCAGGTGGGAAGGGAAGTGGGTGGTGGGCAGAAATCCAGCAAGGAATGCTCTTCCCCAGGCAGAAGAGTGTGACGGGTGGAAATCCAACTGAGGATCCCCCTCCCCAGGCCTTGCCGGCTGAACACGCCTCCCCCTTCTCCTCATTCTGTGCCAGTAAGGCGGGAAGGCGTCTCAGGTTAGTTCTGGGGAAGAGCTGCCTTCGCTCTCACATGGAAACAACAAGCATGTGGGCCCCGCTGAAGAGGCTAACATGTTTCCTAGAGGCCATGGAAGTTCATGCCAGAGAAAATATCTTACTCTGGCCATGGAGGTGAAACTTCAGAGAGGAAAAAAGCCAAGACCACTCTTGTTTGCTTCTGGGTTTTTGTTTTAATATGCCTTCATTAGAGTTAAGATACCTTAAATGTACAGTTCTAGGATAAGGGAGGATGGTTGGCAAGATAGGAAGATGAGCCAGCCGAATTGAGAGGGATCAATTCGGATGAAAATCGCAGGAGGTTGCCCAGGGTGCAGTCCCCTTCCCTGGGTTGGAGAGTCAATTCGGATCAGTAGGTGGCCGTCTTTCCACACCCTCTTGCTTCCCCAGTTTGGACCACATCACAGCAGTGTGTGAAATCTGGGCCGCCATGTGAGCCTAGCTTGGAGGCTGGGCAGAATAACAGAGCAAAGCAGAGAGCCAGGAAGTGTGAGGGAGAGGGCACCTTCGAACCCAGGCCTCCTCTGTCTGTAATCCAAATGGAGCCCTTGGCAGGATACCCTGATGTCCCCTCCTTTTTCTGCATTGCCACTAAGAGGACTTGGACGTAGGGTTGCCAAGTGAAATAAAGGACAGGGCTCTTATTCCTTTAATGGTTGTGAGGAAGAGGACATTTCAGCAGGTGAAACTGGGACTCCATCAGTGTAGCCAAATTGGATTAATAGCCCCAAACACTCACCTGAAAGAAACCAAGAGGTCTTCAAAATGCTATTTTATTCCTTCTTTGCATCTATCCTTTCTTTTCCTTTTTTCACTTGGGGAAAGAAAGTTTCAAAGCTGGGCTGGCACTACAGAAGTGGCCCTCTTTCCAAGCAGCTGATGGATGAGTCAATGGAGAGGTTTGTTTCATTTGCACATTATAATGAAAAGTGTTTGCTGAAGTGGTATAGAGACCTGTCCTGTTTCTGTGCGTTTGAAGCCTCTTTGTCAAATGTACCGGAAAAGCACATGACCCCAGAGTTGGACACCAGGGCTCTGTTTTTGTGGCGGAGTGCTACTCAAAAGGTAAATTACCCATAGGGTGTAACTGTGGAGGGAAGAGAGGACATGAGGGCCTTGGCCCCTCTGTGCAAGAATTCACCCCCCCAAAAAAGTGTTCCTTCACTCCCCAAATTTTCTAGCATTGCAGTAACTGAAAATCTTCCACTGAGCATTTAGGAACAAGGTTGAGGCATCCAGAGAAAAGGGGCAAAGTGAACATAGCAAACACAGCAAACTGAAGAGTTCTGGGTGTTTCACTCCCTGCAATGCTGGAAATTTGGAGACTGAAGGAAAGCTTCTAGGGTGGAGGGCAGAATCCTTATTTGGGGAGTAATGCCCTCATTCCCCCCCCCGATACCTACAACCCTGATTACCCTCTGAGCCCAAAGAACAGATAGGGGCAAATGCATCCTAAATTAAGGATTCTTTCTCTTTTTCATTGCACATCTTTATTCAGTTCACCCTTAACAAAGATAACTACCTCACCCGCTTTCAGGCCTTCCAATGAATGTGCTGGCTAATGGTCATGTGAATTTGAGCAGTAGTCAGAAATCTAGAGAAGACAAAACCCAGTGTCCTTTCACTGTCATGGGACCGGGCGTTGACTTGTGGGATGGAAATGGGAGAGACTGGGGCTCTGTTCTGAAGCAATCTGAGATGCTTAGCCATGCAATAAATCTGTTGCTGCCCATAATTATGTGGAACACTGTGCAAGATTTTCTGTTCATCTGATGCAGGTTGGCTCTGAGTTGGCTCAGTTTGTTAGGACTTCTTTCTTCACAGCAGGTGGATACGAGAGCGCAGGCAAAATCTGTCCCATTGAGAGGAGGAGTTCACTCTGCAGACGGAACTAAGGCGGTGCAATTGTGGTCTAATTTCATTCTGCAACAGTCTTCTGAGTAAACTTATAAAAGGAAGTGTTTGTTCAGTGAAAACATTTCAGCTAGTTTTTGAGGCTGGAACTGGACTCTCCAAGGGAGCCTTTTCTATGTGCATGTGTGTTGAGTCCTTGTTGTGCTGTCCCTTCAAGTGGACTCTGACTTATGGCAACCTCACCTGAGGATTTCTCTGGCCAGTTTTCTTTAGAGGTGGTTGACCACTGCCTTTCCCTGAGACTAAAAGAAAGTGTGACGTGTGTACGGTTGCCTGGTGGGTGTCTGTGGCTGAGTGGCGAGAGATGAACCTGAGTCTCGCCCAACATTCAAACCATGGCACTAGGCTGGCCTGGATAGCTTTACATAAATAGTAGCATCTCCCAGCTGGCAAATGGGAAAGTGGAGAACTGCAAACAAGGAAAGCATGGAGCACTTGGCTGATTTTTTTAACCTGCCAGTTTTTCCCCCTGTCCTGTGGACGCAAGTTTTCACTTGACCTGCATGCTGTCCAATTTAAGCACCAGTTGTTGTTCTTTTTGGGTGGGTTTTTTTTTTAACAAAACTCGCACATTTGGCCTCTCCCTTGGAAAAGCAAATTGTCATGGCAAAATGGTGGTCCTTCTTCAGTCTTTCCAGGGCCAACTTGAACCAAATCTGCCTCAAGTGCACCTGTGCTATTCATAGCTCTCTTCCTCTCCTTTTCTGAATTCTTCCTGGTTGATCACCAGTGTGGTGTAGTGGTTAGAGTTTTGAACTGAGACTTGGGAGTTCAGTTGCATGACAACAGCCACCAGCCCCAGATAGGAATAATGTCAGTTGTAGTCTAAAACATCTGGAAGGCTGTCTTATAGGGCAGGCACTCCCTGGTAGATTCCATCATCCCCACCCCCACTTTGAGACCTTTGTCATCACAGAGACGAGAGTTCAGTCTAAATACCAACTTCAGCATTTATTAAAATTTCTGATCTTCCAGATCACTGGAAAAGAAAATAAACTTCAAGGGAGAACAAAAGTGCTAAGTTGTTTCTGTAGAGTCCACCATGACTCAAGTTTCACTTGGTGCGAAGGGATGAACATCTCAGGAGAGAGGGAGGTGCAGGCCACCAGTTTCCAATGTGCCTCCAACTGTTGAGAGAGACGTCCTACAGAAAGAAGAAAATGGCTGGAGAAGAGGGCAGCCTCCCTCTTCATTTTCCCTGTAGGTGCAACTTGAACCCAGCTCACTGTGCAAAACTGGAGCAAATCACCTGACGTGCAAACTGTAGATCAAATCTTGTGCAGGAATTTTGTACATTCAGAATGAGCACTGTGTGGTTGGTGGTGGCGGTTGGCAGCCCTTCAGGTGTGGCTGGCACCTAGGCTGGCAAAGTAAACAAGGTGGGTGGATGAATGGTTTAAGGCAGGCCTTTAGCAGCAAACCATAGAGGTGGTGAAAGCAGGCTAGAAGTAAGTGCAGAACTTGTTCACCTGTTTCTGCTGTTCCAGTTGTGGGCATCTGTTCAGAGGTTGTTCTTGTTGGAATTGCAAGGCGAATGGGGAAACTGTCAAGGCCCTGGACGGAGCTGATGGGACACCTTTGGCCTGAGGGCCCACTTGGTGAGACAGGTTTGGCCCCCAGGGGATGGAGTTCATCACAAGAGGCTATGAGAACCCATATGCATGGACAATGGAAGGGAGGGTAAAAGAAATAGAGGGAAGCCTAAAAGAAAAAATTATGGAGGGTAAAGCTGTCAGGGACTATGAACTGTCATAGCTATGCGTACCTTGGCATGTCGACAATGAGGGAGAAATTATGGGGGGACTGTCTGCAGACCCTCCTGGCTAGTCGTGGATGGAATCACAATGCTGGATTTGGTGACTCTCAGTCCAGCATAGCAGTGCTGAGACTCATTTCCTCCATCTCACCCACCCCCTTTCCTTAGTCTGTCTGAGGGTGGAAAACCTTATGTAAACAGAGAGCTTGGCCACTCTGACCTTCCCTTGCTGAGCTGGTTATCTGAACTGGCACAAAATGAAAGCAAGAAGGCAGCTGAGCCCCCACTAAATGGCCATATCCACACCATTTCTCCAATATCATAGGATTCCCTATATCAATCCCCCCAGAACCCTGAAAGTTTTTTGGGGGGTGAGGGAATGCACGTTTTATGAAAGCAAGGGATTGGAAGAGACCAAGATGCTATCAATTGCCTCAAGGAACAATCATTCAGGCCTTAGCCCCTTCCCCACCCAAATTAGACTCCCCAAACCTCACATTTGCTATCTTTGAAGAGTACAGTCCTACTACCTCGCCTGAAACAACACCTTTCCCAATGGCTCAAGAGAGGCATGAGGTTTTCTACTTGGAGGGGCAGGTTCCCTCAGGCATCATTAATTTTCAGGTCTTTTGTCTGGTCCTCAAGCTGCTTGAACTCCTCTTCAGCTTTCTTGTCTGGCAGGAGAACCTCCACAGTGTAGCTGACTTTCTTGGCATGGATGTAGCTATATGTGTTGTCAAACCGCAGGACATCTGCCAGGGATCAGGGGCAGGAGAGAGAATGAGACAGAACAAGTCACATATCAGGGTTGGTGTCTTTTCTTTACAAAAAGTATTGGAAGCCAGGGGTGTCTTGGTTCAACAACTTTTGCCTACTGGGAAAAGTTGAGAGAACTTGTATGGCACATAAAAATTAAGATGTACCTTGGTTTTATTTCCTAAGCATAGGAGTCAGGCAGACAGATCTCACAGGGATTTATCCTGCATTCATGTCATCTTCCATCTCATTTGTTGGCTGTGAGTAGAACTGCCTGCTGCCTTTGAGTCAGTTTATTCCCCACCTGAATTCATTCAGACCTGTCAGTAAATGCCTCTTGCAAACCAGTTGTTCCCCAAAGAGTGATCACTGGATATACTTTGATTCTTGTGTGTTAAATAAAATACTCCCTTGACAAAAATAGAACCGGCATGAACTATGAAGCACCTTTTATGACATGCTACTGCCAAGGTGAAAAGTGGTCTTACTCATGTGTAGCTCAGACCACACACAAGTTTGTATGCATGTCTAGAGATGATACTTGTTAATACTGGGTGTTTTCCTCAAGCCAGGAAACTTTCTAGATTTTCCTCTTTCAAGCATCAAGGGGTCTTGAGTTAGTTCAATGTACTACAAAAATCTACTAAATTAGCAGTATTCCAGCCAGTACAAGCAATGGGGAACCCAAATGTGCTAAGATTTTTGAATAAAAGTTTTCAGAGAAGTGATATGCTAGAAGCTATATTTCTTCTTTTTTAAGAAAATGTTAGTTAAGACACATGAAATACATAACAGTGTTTTCCAGGAAATTTTACGTAAAGGAAGCTGTCTTTCTACCCATCCATCTAGGGTGGGCTGGCTGAATTGGGTGCACTTACAGATGCCAGCATCTGT
Organism: Iguana delicatissima; assembly: GCA_948472985.1. Classification (NCBI taxonomy): domain Eukaryota; kingdom Metazoa; phylum Chordata; class Lepidosauria; order Squamata; family Iguanidae; genus Iguana; species Iguana delicatissima. The sequence goes on along the minus strand of CAOKZL010001770.1, from coordinate 37,703 downwards.
GCAGGTGAGGGACCCATCTTCTGGCACCAGGTGAGCGTTGTAGCGCTGGTTGGGATACACTTCAGTCATGGCACTGGCGTGCTGGCGTGCCCCAACTTTGGTCTTCAGGTAGACACCAAAGCCTATGTCAGCACCATCTGACATAAACTGCCATCTGTGAAGAAACAAGGAGAAAACAAAGAGTAGAAGGGCTTTTAAAAAAAAAAATAATGCAGAGGACAGACATTTACTAGTGCAATTTGACCCCCTCCATGAACAGGTTTGGGGTTGAAGACGGACGGAAAGCAAGTGCAGTTTCCATGAAGAAGCTATACTGGACATTGCCCAATTTTTTTTAAAAAAATAACTTACAAGTAACAATGCAGACTGAGCCAATAAGATTGTGGCCCAACACCAGCATTGTGCAGTGGTTTAAGCATTGGACTATGACACTGGAGAATAGGGTTCAATTCCCCATGGGTAACCTTGAGCATGTCACACACTTTCAGCCCCAGAAAACGCTGTTAAAGGTTTGCCTTAGGGTTGCCATAGGTAAGAAACAACTTGAAGGCACACAACAACAACAACAACAAGTCTTCTAATTCTTCCTAGAGTTACTAGGGAAGAAAATTCTCCTTCAGCCCTCAGACTCTGAAACTCTCTCCCTAGAGTGGCTAGAGTTGTAGGATTCTTTCAAGTAAAAGAGAGCAAGGGGCAAAGAATGAGACATGCTACCACCCCAAGCTTTTTGCAGGGTGGGATCAATATGCAAATAATATAAATATATCCAAAACTTTCCCCACCCATCCCCAATTCATCCTCCCTCTGCTCCCTCACTCTGTTGAGTTTCCCCCTTGACTCACCTCAGGACGCAGCCTGGAAAGAGGATCTCATATTCCACTTGTTGGGAGGAGCCCCTGTTCACCACCACGGTGTGTTCGTACTGTTGCTTCACCTGGTCTCGCACGTAGTATTTTTTAGGGACCTCACCCCCATAGTTCAGCTACATGAAAGAAGACCACCATTGGCACATGAGAGGCTTCCAAAAGAAGACCAGTCTGACTAGCCCCCACTTGGTTCTTCCCCCTCCACACATATGGCAGAGGTGGGCATAGTGCATCTCATGGGCTGCACCCGTTCTCCCAGACTCTGCTTTTGTGTCCCCTGATGCTCCCCAAATGCTCTCAAACCCTGATATTAAGGGAAAAAAATCTTGGGCTCTGTTTTTGAGCAATTTTTGTCCCCAAATCAAACAAAAAGCAACCCCAACCAGATGAAAACATACAAAAATGTCCCTGTTGCCCAGTGCCCCATACTGGCCTGAAATACTCCCATTTTCCTCTGCAGCCCTCTCAAAATCAGAACTGGACTCCATCTACACTCCTGCATCCTCAGATAAGGACCTCTGCTCCCACCATACCCAAAGATCTTGATTTTGTGTCCCAGGGTGGACTCAAACCAGCCTGAGTCTTCCAGAGGCCTCTCCGTACTACTCAGTTACAGTGCTTTGATTCCACTTTAATTGCCAGGGCTCCAGTTGAGGCAGCCAGACTTTCTACCTCCTGAGGACCAGACCAGCAGCCATACCTTGGTCTTGCACTTGGGGTCCCCGTCTGGGTCGGTGAGGGAACCCCCATATTCCATCGGGAGCTCCTTGGGGTCAATGTGCTTTAGCAAGACCTCCTTCCAGTTAGCTAGAGGAAAGGAAAAGGGGCACTGTTTTCAACACACCTGTTTTCTGATCGCTCACATCACCTGCCACCCATTTGCTCCCTGCAGCTTGTCAAAATCTGAGTGGGTATCCATGACTTATGCCAAGCAAAACTTGATAGTATTTAAGGCGACACAAGATTCCTTGTTGTTAAAGCTTCTAACACTGACCATAATAATACAGCATTCACAAAACATGCGGTTTCTATAGCTGGAATTGGCATTTCCCCCTCCTGTAAAAAAATAAATAAATGGTACAGCAAGGGATGAACAATAAGGCTTCGCATCACCTGTGTAACTCCCCGTCACCCACAGAAGCAGGGCAGGAAGGAGAAAAGGAGATACATCTCTGTTTCTTTCCTATGTATCACTTATGCAAGATTCTATTTTAAAGAGGTATACACAGTCTGGCTTAAATGTGGCCTGAGCAATTTGAGGCAGATTAAAAAGGATAAAGAGATTATCAGCTCAGGTGCAAAAACTTAACACAAGCAGAAAACCCAGCTGCCCTGTTTTTGAGGCAGTTTGGCTAAACGGCTAAAAGAGTGAGACTTGCCTACGGTTACCTAGTGGGTTTTCAGGTTTAAGCAGGGATTTCAACGCAGGTCTCTTGGATTCTCGGTCCAATGCTCAAACCACTCCAGTACAGTGGCTCTCAGCCCATTACTACCTGGTCTGAGGACAACGATTTTTACCATCATGAAATACCATCTGCATTTTCTGGCTAAGCCACCCAAAGGCCTCAGACCTCCTGTCAGAGACAAAGTCAGAAGTATGCAAGACAGAGGCCCAAACCTGTCCGGCTTGGTTCCATTCCCATCTTGCGTTCCTCAGGCCCCAAAGGAGAGGCTTGCTCAAGCTGCAGCTGTGCCAGCAGGCCACACAGCAACTGAAGCACGATGGTTGTCCTAGCTACATTTCTCTCTCTTCTTTGTCCCACCTCCATTTTGGCCCTACCCTTACTGGCTCAGCTCCTGGGCAAAATGAACTGCCTGAACCACCTGTGAGGCATCTTGTGTACCTTACAAGTTTTCCTTGGCCTCTCTCCCCCTCTGACACCTCCGTCTTTGGCAAAACTGCTGCAGAGCAGGTCAGTGGCCTTGTGGTTGGCTTTCAAGGGACGCTTCTGCGTCACTGACCCAGAGGAGGCCTCTGGAGGCAAACATGCCTCGTGCCACCCAGGTAAGCCAAAAGCAGGAAGGTTCCCCTCCAGTCCTTCACTCAAAGGAGCTTCTTTGATCCCCTCTCAGCGAGCATCCCATTTCCAAGTCTTGGCTAGATTTGGAAGCTTGAACAGATTGTAATGTGCAACAACACTAACAGAATACTTCTGCCTCCTTTGTTGTGTGCCTTCAAGTCCTTTCCGAAGGGATGGAAATCTCTCCACAAACATCCTACCTTGGGGTTCCAAACGTTATCTGATTACAGTCTTTACCACCTCTCTTTAAGGTAAGCCGGCATTACTCTAATATAGCACTGAGACATACAGTCAGGTTTGCGTAAGACCACTAATGGAGTTCACAGCAGTGGCAAATATTTGATGTGGGGAATTCCTGATTCATGCTCACAGCTACTGGAGACCTGCACCAGTAATCCTATTAGAAGCCAATCACTCTAATAATACACTGAAGATATTTCTGTTTTCCATGATTAGCCTGATTTGGAGTATTTGATTAAATGTAAGAGGTCACTAGACTGTATTTTCTCCCTGATATATACCTGGCACATACGGTGTCTGCTTCAGTGATGCCTTCCTTGGCAACACAAATTCTATACACCTCTGCTCATAAGCAAGCCCTACTGGAGCCCCCTTCCTTCTTCACCGCTGTCCCTGCCCCAGACCTAGAAACGATTGAGCCAGTTAAGTGAAGTCTGACTCACCTCCCAAGACGACAATCTTCTTGCGTGTATCTTCGCTCAAAAAGTGCTTCACCAGGTTGTAAGCCACAGGGAACAGCTTAGGGGCTGTGAGGATGAAAAAGCAAGGGCAAGTTCATGGCAGTTAGAGGAAGGGGCTCATTTTCTAAGCCCACATGCCCCATCCAGGGAAAGAGTAACACTTACCTTTTATAACAAAGATACGTTTCAGGGACTCAGGATAGTTCTCTTCAAACATGGAGAGAAGCTGGAGGAAGAAGAGAAGACACAAATCTCATGAGAACCTTAGGAGGTGCTTTAGACCTAGTCAGGCCAGTGGTCATCCTAGCCCCAAACTGACTGCCATCTAGCAACAACAATAACAAGGAGTTCCAGACTGCTAAGAAGAGCTGGGCCACAAAATGGTGTTCCTTATCTGTGTAAAAGCTGGTTTCAGGCTTGAGTTTGAGTGTCAGCTCAGTCAGGCTTCAATTCAAATCTCTCAGCCTTAGTGCTCCCACTTTGTAAAATGGGCACAGCTATCCTGAAGCAGTCTGCCACACTATTTTATCACTATTGTTTATGTGAAACTAAAAGCACTGTGATTCAATAGCAGCAACTGCCTTTAACGCAACAGCAGGCATCCCTTTCAAATCCCCAAGAAGGTTTATTTTCTTGAAAAGCAGAACAGAAACAAAAACTCCCATTTAGGAAGCTGTCTTTATACAGAGCTTGATCAGTGGTCCATCTTGTGACAAACTCTTCAGGGTCCTGGGCAGAAATCTTTTTCACTTCTCTTGGGACATGCCAGGCTATGAAGCTGGAATCCTTTGCATGCAAAGCATCCACTTTTGCTGCTGAGCTATGGTCCTTCTCAATACAGAAGGATCTTCAGGAGTGATAAGTTGTGTCCCTTGTGACCCAGTACCTGCATTCTTGCAGGACACTTTCAGGAGAGCTGAGCCTAGTGCAACATTGCCCCCAAGCTTAAAGTGGGAAACTTGGGGGAAATTTACACAAAGATGCAGAAGCTTGCAAACCACATAGACCAGATGTGGGACAAAATTCTCATTATAGGCTACATCGATCTCCTTTCCATCCTCACCTCCCCATAGGCATCCACAGCTGGCTTCCAGAGGTGCTTCAAGCTCAGCCCCTCAAAATCATAGATCATCATGATCGTTTCAATCTTCCGCCCCAGCTTTAAAAACAAAAGATGGTGGAGATTGGACAAAAGTTTAAAACATAATTTACACAGAAACATATGACCGATCCAAATGCAGTAAACATTATAACCCACCTTTCTACTGATAACCTCAGGGTAAGTAACACAGCAGAACAGAGTGATCACAAACCAGCGCAAAACCAGCACATTCTCTTACAGAAGACAATGTTTACATCTTAATGGAAAGCTTGAGAGTAGAGGGGAGAGGCAATGACAACCCAGGTGCCCACAAGTGTTTTGTGCATGCAAAGAATCAAAATTCTTTCGGGGCACAAAAGAGGGGACACTCATCCTGTCTCTACTTTTAGATCCTATGTCTACAGGCAGGGATAGTCTTGTTTTTAAATCTGTGGATAGCAGTTCATAAAATTCAGCTACTTCGTAAAATGAGAATACCGATCATTTAATGACAACATTAAACATGGGCCTTTCTTTTGCAAGAATCAGTTAGATGCCTTTCAGCAGCATCCATAGCAACAGAAAGTGTAGAGCAACCGGCTTTTCCAGAACAGCAGAATTGCCAAGCAAGTTCCATGGCTGAGGAAGGAAGTGAACAGAGATTCCTCTAGCTCAAGCCAGACACTCTATCTGTCATATTGACACTACTCACCCTGCAGGCTTTGAGGAGGTTCTAACATAAACTCCAAGCCTCAGCTGTAAGCAATCTCCAAACTTTACTAATGTCTAAAACTTACAGAAGGACTCTTAACAGAGCACTGAAATCCTTGAGAGCAACCCACCCACTTATTATTACTAAGCCAGTAAGTATTCCTTTCCTAAGAAGACCCTAGGAAATTCATGGGGTTGAGTTGAAAGGTGACTCGAAGGTGCCCACAAGCACACACTGAAATCCTACAAATCCAACAACTCAGCAGAGGAAAGACTTTGAAAAACTCAGTTGTTGAGACCTCCATAACTGTTGGCTGCAAGAGCTCTGCCTTCAGCAAACAGAAATGAGCTCGTCGTAGGCACTGTCGTGGCTGTCAGCCGTTATGGATGCTCTTCTCCAGATGCTCAGAACCAGACTGTTTCCATTTAAAATGCAGCCGTGGCAGTGAAGGCAGGACCAAACTGCCACAGTTGTGCAATGCAGCTAGACCTTTTGAAAGGCCAACTAGTCCATTTGTTACCCAAGCAGAATAAAACGTTCTGTTAGACCCCACCAATGGGAAGAACAAATTCAAGCTCGCTAGGATGGGTACTGCTACCTTACCTTCTTGGTCTGCTCTTCGCACAGGCCTCGCATGATCTCACAGTCCTGGAACTTTTTTTTGAGCAAATCTTGTTTTGAAGCTGAAAAGAGGATCCCTTTGGCATCAAGTGGGCCAATGATCTCATACCAGATGGGACAGCCGTCTAGGTCAAAACCACATCTTCCTCCAGACACGTACTTCTCGATAACCTGCAGGGAGTGTACACACACACTCTAACACACACACACAGAGGGGCAGGAGTGGCACCTGCAGAGCTGTGGCAAAATTCAGGACAGGACCAGACACACAGACAACACAAAGCAATGAGGGACTGACCTCTGGGGCCTGCCATTCTAAGATGTGGTCTGCATCCATGTGCTTCCGATACTCAACATGCTGTTGGGAGGAAAACAAAAGAGCAGGAAAGAGGGAAATAGGTCAATTATGGAAGTAGAAAAGAAAAAGGGCCATTTTCTGCAATTATGCACATCATTCATTCATTCATTTCCTACCCTTTCCCCAATAATGGGACTCAAGGCAGCTCACAATATGCTAAAAAGAAACAGATGAAAAACTATACAAAAGCATAAATAAAAAGTATAACTATAGAAGTTGTTTAAAAACAACAAAATCATTTATAATAAAGTTAAAACTGTTAAAATTCATTAAAAGATTATATACAAACCAACAAAACAGCACACCATTAAAAGCCCATCCCAGTCAGTTTCTAACAGCCTGATGGCAGCAAAATGTGTGGACACACTGTGAGCTCTGATGGGCTCACAAATGGAGACAGCCCTTCAGACAGCCTGGACCCCAGCTTTGAGGTACCTCCGCAAGACAACAGCCCTTTTCACAGAACTGCATCAGGTACAACAGAGTCTATTGAGTCACTATGCTTGGAACACTCAGACCTCTTCCTAGAACAAAGGAGAAGTTGTCAGTCCTATTATGTTATGGTACAGCCTTCCCCAAACTGATGTCCCTGTGATGTTCTGAACTACAGCTCCTAACAAGCTGGCTGGGAATGATGGAGGAGTGCATCTCGAGCATGCCAGGTTGGGGAAGGCCGTACTAGAACAGAACATGATGGAGTTGATAGAGTCAGGCTGTTTCTGAGGGTTTGCTCAACGTCTTCACCTTAGACCTATTGGCTGGGGTTTGTGATCAGGGCAAATGTGGAGCGTGGATATATAGGTGAATATTCATGAAGATGAAAAAGAAACTTCCATCTTCTGTACAAGCTCAGGAAAATCATGCATACAAGTTTCAACTTGTAGAAAACTGGGTGGCTTTATTAAGTTTTGGAGCAACACATTTTCTGAAGATTCTCCCTTAATTGTTTACAATCATGTGATAAACCCTTTTACAGTATAGAATGTTATATGGTAAACAGACTGCGTTCATATTTTCAAGCAAAGCCATAGCTTCTTTTAGCCATGGTTTCTTGTTCTAGCCGCGAATTACTCTACCAACAAACAAACAGACCACAGTTCATTTCCCCAATTTCTGGTCTGTTCCTTTCCTGCTCTTTTGGTTGACTTTTGGTTCAGGGTAAGCAGTTAGAGAAGCCACAAATGCGGCTTCAGACATAATGACAAACCATAGTTTGAGTTTATAACTGCACAACAAGCCAAGGACTCCAACTGTCATGTATGGTTGCCTAACAAACCAGAGTTTGTGGGAACATGCTTGGTGAATTCAACAAACAACAACCTGGTTTATTGTGATGTGTGAACTCAACCATTGAGTCTTCTGTGATATTTCATACTATTTCTTTGTGCATAACCTGTACCTTATGTGTCTTTCTGTAATACTTAAAAAAAAAAAGAACTCCTTACCTTTCGGAGCATGGCTTCAGACTTCTGCAAGTCAAAACACCGGGCTGCAACAAGACCAGGGAGGTTAAAGAGCAACCTTCACAGTCTTCTTATTTAAAAAGGCAGATCCTCTCTATAAAATAGCTGTTAACATTCAGCAAGGCTACACCTATTTCCAGATGTGCTGATATCTGCAAGGCACCCTTTCCCATCAGTCATGTAAGGCAACTAAATTTAGAATCCCTCTTTGAGAGAGCATAAACTGTCTTTTTTCTCTGATCACTGAAATTTTGTGGTTACTGTTGAGGAAGGAAAGGGCCATCTGGATGGAGAGGGGGCTAACTTACGTGTGTCCCTAATCCCGTCACTTTCAAAAGCCTGCAGTCCTCAAAAATGTGTTTTAATTTTTTTTCTACACTTGATTTTCAGCCTGCTTTTCACCCCAAAACTGGCACAATCAGCCCCAAACCTGTGGCGAATGTAGCAGTTTACTTCCTTTCCACCAGTGGTTCTCAACCTGTGGGTTCCCAGATGTTTGTGGACTTCAGCTCCCAGAAGCCCCAGCCACTATGGTCAATGCTCAGGGCTTCTGGGAGCTGAAGTCCAAAAACATTTGGGGACTCACAGGTTGAGAACCACTGCTTTACACCACTCAAAGCCCCGCCCCCGGCACAAGAAAAGCTGAAAATCAATCCAGATGGTTGCTAGGAAAACTCCAGCAGCTGCCTGCCATTCCCTTGAGTAGAAAAGCAAAGGGTGCGCACATCCCCAGACATTTTGTGGATGACACTTCCAGCCTCAACAGAGAAAGAGAGTGTGTTTAGACCCCTTGTGATTTCCCCCCGAAGTAGGCCACTCTGCTCCACAGTTGTGGATTTGCCTGGACTTGTGACAGTGCTTACTACATTTCTGCTTATCAATCCATCTCAGCCTTGGAGGAAAGCATCAGCCTCTTGCTAGCTGTCTCGGATAGTTCACCAGAATGTCCTGCTCGGTATCGTCGTGCTGGGGCTCTTCCCTGCCGCAGGCCAATCAAGAACGTGCAACCAAGGTGCAACTCAGAAGCTTTCCCATCAGGGTAATGTGAAAGCAGCAATTGGCATGAACAGAGGCAGGAAATGACTGGGGCACTGTCATTTCAGCAAAAGAAATGGAGGCAAGGGATCATCTGGCCCCGTGAGTGGTTTTGGATCAACATTTACAATTTTAAAAAGCCAGGTTTCTGGCTCTCAGTGTAGAGGAAAGCTCATCCTTTCACACTCAATTTCCTATAGCCTTTTTAGAGTGTCAGACAAGAAATTCTTTGGGGGAGGAAGAAAGCAAATTCCTACAGTTTTGTCCCAGCAACTGGTCCAACCTGGTGAGTTACCAGATTACAGGCAGCCACCAGGAGTGGAGGCTGCAGTAGCAACTTCTACCCACAAGAAGTGAAGCTGGGAGGAAAGGTTGAAAATTATCAGGAGGTTGTATCAGTCAACGCCTTATCTCTCCACTGTGAACTGTGATCATCTTTCAGCTGCTGAAAAGTCCTTTCACTTGTGTCTTATCTTTCCAACAGTGAGATTCCAGGGCAGAGTCTCAAGGGAAACCTGTCCCTAATCAAACCATCAATTCCAAAAGACATTCTCTAGATGCCCCAGTTAGCACTCTGGCTCAACCCCCCATCTCTCTGGGAACCTGTCATGTTCAGGGTTTAAGCCAGACTGCTAGTTTTGACCTGTCATAACTCTTCAACCCAGCTTTGCCCACTGGTGAGTGGGGGGCTCGTCACATCATCCTGCTGTGCTCCATTTAGTGGCAAAACAGATCTGGCAGTTCAGATGGCCAAGTCATTGCCATTCTCTGGAGACAGTACTAGAGCCTGGAGTCATCATGCAGCAAAGCTGCACCTAGGTGAGGGCACAACTTGGAATACCATTATCTTTGGATTTTATACTTTGAATTTTTACTACACGATTTTTATATAATGTGTATTCAAGGTCGTTTCATTTGGAAAATGTGTAAGTACCAAAAAAATCTGTCTTTTTAAAAAAATCAGAAAGGAATGCAGAAATGGATAACTTATGAAAGAAGGAACCTAAAATTGATACAGGCCATTTGCAATACAATAAAATAGGTACCAAGTTGACACTGTGCTGTCTACTTATACAATTCTTGTAGAACCATGCACTTTCTCTGGATTGAAATGACTACCTGCTCAACAATCTGAGCCTGGCCTTGGAATTTTGCACCACAAGTGCCTCTATATGGACATGTTGTGTTTAACACAAGTTTTATCAGACCTGGCTCAAGGGTCACTGATAGGCCCAGTGTGGTTTTTGGACTTCAGCAGAAAGGCAAAAATGCAAGCAAATGGGCTCCAGATTAAAAAAACAGTTTTCAGGCCATCCCAGGTAGCAAAAGTAACTCCCTTTGCTCTTTGCCCTTTGCTGTTTCCACTGTATCCTGACAGTCTCTTTCCACAGCAGCCTCCAGCATGGAACTGCTCTGCAAAACCTCCAGAGCAATTGAATGTGAGCCAGCTGTGACACTCGGGACAGCCTGGGCACAATGGGATGCTCTTCCTCCAATGTGGGTCCAGCACATACTTCCACACATCTCCAAACGGGGCTGTCTGAGGCAACTAGCCAAGGCTGATGGTCCACAGCAAGCAGCTCTCTGTGCCTCTCCTTACCTCGGAGCCATTTCAGGAGATAATAGTCGTCCTGGGCAGGGAGCACAGGTAGGATGTCTTGGATGTTCTCACAGAACTAAAAAAAAAAAAAAAAGGAAAAACAGATGGGATTAGATTTCTGCTACTGAGTTTGATTTTGGTTCTCATGTTCCATTCAACCCTAGGGACATTTTCCTGGGAGTCTTGTCAGGACAGTCAGTGTGGCATAGTAGTTTGAGTGTTGGACTATAACTCTGGAGACCTTCCTCTCTTGCAGCTAAGCAGGAGGCAGTCCCACTTGGAAAAATGGAAGGTTAAAAAATAAAGCTGCATACTAGAGGAAACTGCAGGATTCTTTCTGAAGACATTTGGGGGGAAATGAGTGCTAGCCCACCAACTCTGTTGAAAACACCCTCATGGAATTTTTCCAGCCATAATAGGGGGTTGGATATGCCAGGGCAATCTTTCCCTCTGCACCGTGACTCTGGGGAACAACAGTATATCCCATCCCATCATCCCCAGGAGCCTTTGAGGCCCTGGTTTTAAAGTTTGCAGGAGCTGAATTGCAGGTTGCCTTTCAAAGCAAATTGAAAAGTAAAAAAGAGAAAAGAAGAACAGGCCAGCGGACCACCTCATCCAACAGTAAAAGGGCTTCCCATCCAGGGTGCCTGAAAAATCACCAATTCTTCAGGGCTGAACATTCAACTGAGCCCACATTTCTATCTGTTAGGGAGAGGTCAGAAGTCATGTCACCTTCCAGATGCTGCCAGACTGCAACTCTCAGCAGCCGTAGCCAGCACACTCAATGCTGTGATGGCTGGGAGTCGCAGTTCAACGACATCAGGCGAGTGACAGGATTAAGGCTGTCGGGAGGCTAAAGCCTCCATCTGCCGAAGGCTTCTTACTGCACCTCTGCCCGATTTGCTTGTCCTGTTTGGCTGTCGTGTAATTAACCTCTGAGGCCAGTGGGGAATCTGTCTCTCCGCTGGGGCTGAGCAACTCAGGGATGCACGTGGACTGCTGCAGAACCAGCCACCTCCACGAAGAGGCTACCGGCTGTGTTTCTCTGAATGCGTCATTCCTCTCGACTTGCCTCCCTCCAAGCTAGGAGAACGATGACTCACGCAGGATTCTAAAACTAATTTACCAGTATAGTTTACCAAAGGGTTGTGTTTTTTGAGAGGGGAGTTACAGCTTCCAGTTTTGAAAGAAAGGCAGGCTATCCATCAAAAAAACAGCCAGACCCAGACTGATTCAATTGGGACCAAAAAGAATCTTCCGTTTTGTTGTGCTTTGCCAAACAGTAATTTCCCAGGGGGTCAGCTTCCCCATGATGACCCACTGACAAGAGACCTCTAAGAGCCCCACTCTCCTGCTTGGGTCTTTCCCATTCAGAGCAGCCCCCGTGGCGCCTGTAACTGGGGTCTTCCTCCTTTCCCATTGCCTTTGACTTGGCCAAGCATTATCACTGATTCCAATGAGTCAACAGAATGGAGAAAAAGCAAAGTAAAGATTCTGGTAAATAAGACCAGGTCCAAGTTGGCCTACTGAACGTGGTAGACCTGTATATTTCAAATGCATTGGCAGAGCTCTGAAAACAGTCATGGGAATTTATGCATCTGAGAAGTAAGCATCCCTATAAGAAAATGTGTGCCATGTCTGTGAGAAGTCTGGAAAATATTGCAGTGCATGCTGGTCAATTGGTTTCACAGAGATACACTTTAAATGTCAGAATATTTACAAACACAGATGCACCTGCATAGTTCTGATTGTTCTATAGCAAATGCTGAAAAGGGGTGGAAATACACTGCTTTTGTGAAATTTCCCATTTTAGTGCTTACTCTAAGGGGCCCAAATTTCTGTGGCAACCTGCAAAGACTCCATGGAGGAGCCTGTATTGTGACCTCTGAGGAGGACATTGCAGCTACTGGAATATTTTTTTAATTAGATAAGTTTTCTAGCTCTCAGTGTTTGGAAAGAAAAGCAATAGAGTTCCTAGGCACTAAGCTTTGTATCTCAAGTGCACTCAGGCCCAACAAGACGTACAGGAAAAACCATAACTCTTCAGAACAGAAGCTGAGATGTGTATCAAGGACAACACCTTGCAGCGCTTAGCTGCCAAAACCACACTTGCACCAGGGGCTGTGCCAATCTCTGGGAAATGCCAAATCCACACACTCCAAAAGTAGCGTTTTGCTTCTGCCAAGTAACTCAACAGACTTGGACTGGAATCCTCCTGTCGGGGTCTTATACTGGCATAAGCTCCACTACAGGACTGGCTGGACATTTTCATCTGATGCATCCACATTCCATTCAAGGTTGTGGAAGCGGAGAGGGGCAGGTGGGGCCACAGTGCCTCTGGGTGCACAACATTCCCATTCAAGAGGAATGGTGCATAACACAATCAGCATGTGCCTCCACGTGATTTAGACTGGGCAACTTGAATGCAGGATCTCAGATTTGGCCTTCTCTACTTGACTGTCACTGGCCCACTTTGGCATATCACTAAATACCAAAGTCAGGATTAGCCAAGCCATTATATTTCCAGTTTCTGTGTATACTTGTGAAAGCTGGACAGTGAAGAACAGCATCACACGACTTTCCAAGAACTCCCTCCACCATTGACATGATTACCTGCTTATTTTCCTCCTACTTTTGTCTGCCAATGACCAGACCACTGTTAAAACAGAGCTTGTCACCTCATCACCATACCCACAAGTTTTGCCCTGCTATTCACACATGTTGCCTGCTCATTCATTGCACCCTAAGTACACAGTCTGTCCTCCAAATGACGTTTTCCTTTGGTCCCCAAATTTCTAGCACCGCAGAAAGTGAGACCACAAAAAACCATTCACGCTTCAAACTCTTCAGTTTGTCTTGTTCGTGTTCCCTAGATCCCTTTGCCTACCCCTTTTCTCTGGATCCCTAAGCTCTAGTTCTCAGTGCTCAACTGAAGTTACTCTAGTGCTAATAATTTTGGGGCTGATGAAAAATTTCATTGTGGAGCAGAATTCATATGGGGGGATGCCTTCATTTCCTCCCCCTACAGCTACATCTGTGGTGCAGATGAGGAACAGAACAGTGGCTGACCCCAGTAAGTCTGAACCAGACACATTTCTAGCTTAGTGGGTGTACTGTTTTACAATTATACAAGAGTAAGCCAAAGCAAGATGAATGCAGGAAAGCCAAAAGTCCCCATATGTCTTTCATACCCTAAAATCCCCTTCAGTCACCAATGCTCCCAAGGCACATGAATGCTCTGCTTTGTATGCCTTCCCTTCTACCAGTCTCTAAGCAACCACATTCCCTGGGTGTGGATGCCAGCTCCCCCACCACAACAGGCCCCCAAGGGGACATCCTGCAAAGCAGCACATGATGAGATGGTTAAGCCTGCAACATGCTGACCTGCTCGGGCAAGAGCCATTGGCCCATCATCATGCTTGTCAGTCAGTTCATGCCACCACTGATGACTTGGGCTGCCCTGAGCTACAGATCTAGCAACAGCTTTACAATACCATTTATAAAAAAAAAAGATATGTTGGGTATAGCAGAATCATTAGCCACTCCTCCTACACTTGTTCAACTGTCCTAGAAAAAGAGCTGTTAAATCTGATGGTTAATTGATGCATTGTTCCCATTAATGCCTCGTCATTCCCTGGAACCAAAGAGAATTTGCTATGTTCTGTTCCCTTTCTGTGAGCCTGTGCAATCAGATGCCAATGAGTTCAGAGTTCTATCACCATACTCATTTTATGGAAACTCTCCTCTCCAGCAGTATGGTTGGTACTGTTTTTACTGAGCACTTGTGGCTAGGCACATTATATTTATTAAAGGTAGCTTTTTATTACTACTGAATAGGGCTGTCTTTTAAAAAAAAAAACAATACTATATTACAGCATCTGTTCAAAACTGGTTTTACTTGATTTTTTTTTCTTTTTTAGTTTTGCTGTACTTTACAGCTGGAGAGCCCAGATACCAAGTGGAAAGGAAACTCAAGAAATCCTCACACATAGAATGAATATGATCACTTGAATGTTTACATAATGCTGCCAGACACTGAGCCTAAGCGGAAAGCTTAAAATCAACAGTAGTTTTTTCAGTTGCCATCCTAAACACACATTCTCAAAAGTAAGACATCCAACGAGCATTGCTTTGCGCTGTTCTTTCCTCCATCTCCCTCTGTGCAAGACCAGCAAAGGGGGGAAATATGTCCTTTGTCCTCAAAAATATCTGCATGGCTTTCCCACCACTAACTTTTTGCACCTTCTGGTGCAGAAGGGAGAGGGAGATTCAGTAACTGACATGGAACACAATCCACTGGGAAACTTTCCTTCTTCCACCCTGTTGAAATGACTCGACAAAGAGCACATGTTCACTCACAGTTATTCAGCATCTAAAAGAAAAAACACTCTGTACATAACTCCTTTCAATGAAGCATGCTCAGAAATCTGAGTTGTTATCCCTGTTATATCATCATCATCATCTTTATTTATACCCTGCTTTCTTCCCAAGGTGGCCAACAAATTAAAATCACTACAATATAGTTAAAAATACACAAAACATCAACATTAAAACTGAATTAAAATCATGTAGAAAAACTGAATTAAGTTATTAACAATATTAAAGCCATTTTAAAACATACACTTAAAAACAATTTAAAAGGCAATTACAAACAATACAATTTAACAGAATACAACAGTGATTCCTAAACCCTAGTCATCCAGGCTTTTGGATATCAACTCCCAGAAGCCCCAGCTGCCTTGGCGATGATTGATGATTCTGAAAGCAGAAGTCCAAAACACCTGGAAGGCCAGAGTTTGGGAAACACTGCAATACAGCATCCTCTAAAAAGCTTTCCTTAAAACACTTCCATGCCCGACATGTAGGCTCTCCATAAATCAGCTGCTGTGGGAAATGGGATGCTGGATGAGATGGGCGTTTGCTCAGAGGTAGCAGATTTTTTCCATGGTGTGGTGGTTTGAGAGTTGGATTGGGACTCCAGGAAACCAGGGTTCAAGTCTTTGCACAGCCCCCAAAACATACTGGGTGACCTTGTGCAAATTAGGCTCTCCCAACCCCAGAGGAAGGCAAGGCAAGGCAAGGCAAACCTCTTCTGAATCTGCCTCGCCAAGAAAACCCAATGACAGTGTTGCCATTAAGATGAAGACATATAACAATGATAAACTTCCATTAAACTTGCCCTAGTTTGCTGCCTGCTAACCACGGTGACCTTTTCCAAAAAATAAAAAGGATTTCTGTTGATTGATCAATACAGTATTGAAGCCCTAGCTGCCTCTTCATTTGGGAAGGACGCAGGGGAGCATGTTACCAGTAATTGGTAAACTATGTGCTTACATGATGCCTGTACCACAGTGTGGATCAAGACAAAAGGTGGCTGCCCTGAAATGAGATCTTTGCATCTGTGTTGACAAACTCAGTGAGCAGTTTAATCTGATATGCTGAAGTACTTGGAAAGGCAAACTCAGAATGGGACTCACCAGAAAGTAAGTCGGATTTCTGGAAATCTCTACCACAAGCCTCCAGAGCTTAGAAAGTTACTTTTAAAAATAGTAAACATAATGACATGCTGAAGCCATTGCTATCTGGAACCCCAGGGCATCATCCTACCTCTGCTCAGGTTACTGATGGCTTCAGTATGTCATTGTATGTATTTTTTTTCAAGGTAACTTCCCAAGCTCTGCTGCAAGGTATGGGAGGGGAGCAGGCTCTATTTCAGAAGGCTTTCAAAAAAAGAAAGACTACACCACAATTGCAAAGGATTGATTGAACAGTGAGGAGAGCAAAAGAGAAAGGTCACCTCCAGAAGCAATGTCATCAGTGTGCCCTCAAAAAGTTAACCCAGGCAGGCAGGGCCAACAGAGATGGAACCAAAATGAGGCCACTGCAGAAGCAGGGTAAGGATCTGGCCTGCAGGTAAACTGACTGTGGATGAAGCAGTCTCAGTAGCCACAGAACATCGAGTTCAACTGGCACGTGAGTGGGATGGAGGACAACATAGCATCCTCCTGGAGGAGGGCATAATTGCCTGACTGTCAAAACAAGAGGATCCAATTTGTGGGCAATAATACGCCACAACATTTTGCTTCAGCGCTCCCCTTTTTTGTAATTTGAAATTCAGGTAGTTGACTGCCTATTGGTCTGGAAGTGAAACATGGCTACTCCAGAACAAGATAGTGGTCTCTACATCCTAAGGAGATCCTTCTCTCTGCTCCCCTGCCACCATGTTAGACGAGACCAAACAGGCCGATTCATTAAAAAAATTAGAAGCTAGACAAACTGAGGAAGGCGCTGTGTAATCTAAGACTCACAAACAGAACATTAGGGTGACTGCAAAAACAGGTACAAACAGTTCCTCTTCCAAGCTGATTGGACCCCCAGACAAACAGCTTCCTAGTGCATGGGGAATATACACAGACACGCACAATGTAACATTTGGCTGCACCTCCAAGCCTCAGATGCTGAGGAGAGGCTAAGCATCCAGGACGGCTGCGCATTCTCCTCCTCCTCCTTCTCCTCACACATACTTATGAAACTTCCTCAGCAATCCCTGGCTGGTGGCTACTTAAAAACAGAAAGCTGGGTCAGACAAACCTTTGACCTGTAGAGCAGTCTTTATGTAAGTTACTGGCTCAGTAAATGGTCAAGACCAGACTGTGCTGAAGTTGCCACAAGGCCATCACCTCTCACCATACTGAGCTGTCCACAAGATCTCACCTTGGTGGTAAAATCTCTTAGCCTAACCCTCTCCCCAGTTCAGGAAGGAACCATTGACACAACAACCCAGCCCAGCAGATCAGGGAGGATTATCGGGAGAGGAACAGAGGTGGGACCCGAGGTCTCCAGAGAGCCACTCTCCGAGCGTGTTCAGCTAGCACCCCTTGAAGTCAGTTGGGCTGGGGAGGGAGCCTGCTTGTGAGTAAACAGGCACAGGAGGCAGGTGACGGAGGAGGGCGGCCCAAATGGTCAGAGGCCTGGACCCCGTAAGGCCTCTGAAGAGCAGCTGAGGGAGCTGGGGGAGAGCAGGGAAGAGCCCAAGGAAGAGAAGGTGAAGAGGGGATGTTTGAGGGGATCCCATATGGAAGATGAGGCAACCTGGCTTCCTGCTGCTGCAAAGACAGGACATGAGGGAGCAACAGCTTCAAACTCTAGGAAAAGAGAGTCCCCCTAAACCCCAAGAGGAAGACCTCCCTGAGGGTGAGAGCTTTTCAACGTGGCCTATGCTGCTGCCCCCGTGGGGGTGTGGGGGGGCCCTCCTTTCCAGAGGCTTTTAAGCAGAGGCAGGCTGGCTGGCCCTCTGGCCAAGGGAGCGCTTCGGTTGTGTCTTCCCGCCTGGCCGGAGGGGCCTGGCCCTTGGGGTCGCCACAGGCTCTAGGATCCTGGGATTCTGGACTGTTGGCGCTACGGGGGGAGGGGGGAGGGGGGAGGGGCAGGTGGCTGCCCGCGAGAAGCCACGATGTCCCCGTGACATTTCGGCCACAGCGGTGGGGAAGGGCTGAAACGAGAGATGGCGGAGCTGCACCCCCCCCGGGCTCCTACGCTCCGAGGGCTCGAGCGTGAGAAAGCGCTCAAATGCTGGGAAGGCTCCCGCGGGCCCGACCGCCCGCTTTCAGACTCCCCAGGGCTTGGGGAGGCCACCCTCTAGTCATCGGTGGGGAGCCCGGGGTTCAGACTGGGGGCTCCGTTTCATCAAGCGCCCCCCCATTCAAACGGAAGGAGGGCAAGGCAGCCGCCGCCCCAGCGGAAGCCGGCTGCAGCCGCCTCTTCCCCTGGCCCGGCCGGCTCCTCGGCTCCTCGGCTCCTCACCTTGGCCAGCGCCTCCGCCTGCTTGGCGCTCAGATCCCCGACGTGGCCGCTCATCGTCGCCGCCGCCGCCGCCGCCGCCGGTGGTGGCGTAGCCGCTCCCGACCCCGTCCTACCTGGCAGGCACCCGTTGCCCCCGCTTTCATGGCCAAGCTCGGGGCGAAAGCCACGCCTCCCGCCCGCCCCAGCGGAGGCCGCCTCGGAAGAGTGCGGGGGAGCGCCGCCCGCCCGCACGCTTCCCGCCCTCGGCAAAGGGAAGGGCCGGCCGGTAATTGGCCAGGAGGAAAAGGCGAGCGGGGGCCGAGAGGGAAGCGCCGGCCTCGCGCGGACCCTTTGCTCGGCCAGGGGCGTGGGCGTTCGGCTAGCGGAGCCCCCGGGCAGCCGGTCCGCGTGGGACGCCCTGGCAGCACCTTTACCTCCCTCTCACCGCGGGGTCTCCGGGCGGCCGGAGCTGCTGGGCAGCGCAGCCCGAGCCCGGCTGCACCCTGGTGACGTCATAAGGCACCGTGGGAGTTCTACTCGGGGGGGGCAGAGCTCTCTGGCCGAAGAGTCCTTAAGGGAACCTCCCCAAACTGCAAATCCCAGGGCTCCGTGGGCTGGTTTAAAGGGAACCGTAGTGCCCTGGCTGGTTGGGCGAAAGGACCCCTGCTCCGTGGGCTACATGGGGGTGGGCATCCCGCAGCTCTCGGGGCCTTGTCAAACTGCAACACCCATCACGTCCTCTTCAGCGTCTCGGCTACCATCAGCCTGCAACCAGGACAAAATGGGACTCGCACAGTCCTCCCCATGCGGTCAGACTGCCACGTCCCCCAGCCCCAGCCGGCTGAGGGGGCATCCGGACTGATTTAAAAGACCAGAAAGCCCCACATGTTCTTCCTGTTATTTCTTGATTTGTTTTGGAGACCAAGGCATGCTTTAGGTTGTTGTGGGTTTTTCGGGGTTTAAGGCTGTGTTCTATCAGTATTTTCTCCTGACATTTCGCCTGCATCTGCGGCTGGTGTCTTCAGAGGATCTTCATAACACGGCCTCAAAGCCCGGAAAACCCACAACGACCGATGGATTCTGGCCGTGAAAGCCTTCGACTTTACAATGCATGCTTTGTTTATGCCAGAATGTTTTCGGTCAGCTCCTGGAAAGTTCGGAGACTTCGCAGCCCAGCTCCCAGGCCAGTTTATTTGAACCCAGTGTAACAGAGCATCTGGAGGACAGCATGAGTCCCAGGCCTGCTCTAGGCCAAGGACTGTGTGCAAACCTCTGTTCATGCAGATTCTTTTGGGTGTTTTAACTATGTTGTATTTGTTTCAGTAGTCCTGGTTTTAGAGAAAAGGCAGGGTGTAACTAAAGATGATGATGATGATGACGATGACGATGATGACTGTTAGCTACAAGGCTGGCAAGTTGCTCCTTGAGGTGGCCTGGAAAGGTAGCTCCCTGGCCAGACCCATTTTCCCTGCTGTCTCTAGCCTCAGGCTTTGTGGACTTTGCCCTCCTGGCTGCAAGGTCTTTGCTCCTGTCCCCTCCAGTTCATGCCTAAGAGCTTTGATCAGAGATGAGAGGAGAGAAAAAGACTGGGAAAGAAGGAAAGGAGCAACTTCTTTGCCCCAGCAGGGCCGCAAAACACAATGGCCTTCCAGCAAGCAGAAGGAGCTTTGTGGAACAGAGGATGAGCCCCAGAACCTGTTTCCAGGGCATTGTTAAAGAAATTGCTACTGTGTGTCCATTCTTCCATTCAGAAGGTTCATGAGTGGAAGCTTCTCTCCTACATACAATCTTCACTTTCAGACTGTATGAATATAATATTTAAAAAAAAAACAGTTTACAAAATTAAAAACATTACACATTAAGAATATTAAAATGCATCCAAAGGCTATACAAACCTTAAAAACAGAACCACACAGCTTTAGAAGCCCAACCCTAGTCGGTTTATAAAAGCCTGATGGCACAAAAATGTTTTGACCTGTCAACAGAAAGAAAGCAAGGATCTTGGCCTCTTTCGGGAAGGAGTTCCGAAGTCTGGGAGCTGTTGCCAAAAAGGCCCTGTCTCCCTTGTTCCCACCAAACAAGCCCGAGAGGGTGGTGGGATGAAGAGAAGGGCTTCTCCAGATCATCTTAGAATTCTGCTAAGCCCATAAAGGGAGATACAATACTTCAAATAACCTGGGTCTGAACTATATATGGGAGAAAAGCAGCCCAGAATCTTACAACCAAATTGATTAATGTGGTTTGAAACAATGCTGCTTGATTGATCACAAAGCATTTTAGGTCAGCCTTGGGTCTGGGGTTACCTGTTGGAGTCTTGAAGCCAACTTCCCCCCAACCTGGAGATGCTGCTTGATGTGTTGGGCTCCAATTCTTATTGGCAGCTAGCTGTGCTCACTGGGGATGACGGGAGCTGTACTCCAGAAGGTGTTGGGTAAGAGGAGCCTGGCTAATCCTCTGTTTTCACTTCTGTTCTGCTCCTTTGTTTGGGAACACTCACCAGTGTTACATAACCTCACTAAGCTGCCAGTGGCCTCCTTCCGAAGAGAATGAAACATCCTAAGCCCTGACTGCGCCCTTGGAGTGGCTTGCCACTTGGGAGGAGAGTCTCATTGTTCTTGTTTGCATCCCAAACCAAGCTGAGCAACTCGCCTCCAAAGAGGATTTAGGAAAACAGATCAGAGTTGGTGTCAAGGCTCCCTGATTTGAAAAAAAAACAACAACTTGGTCCTCCAAGCTTACGATTGAGCTCCTGGGGATGAATGAGTGAAAACACTGGCAAATTTGCCTCCCCATGATGAAACTCCTTAATGCTTTTTGGGCCTGCCTAGAAGTCACTTGGAGCATGGCCACCTCAAGAGAAGCCAACAAGTGTTATTGGCTTCAAGATATTTTCAAATGCATTCTATGAGATCGTGGGATTTGTTGTTTGGGAGGGACTTGAGATTCTTAGAATTTTCTGTTTGTTGCAACTGCCAGGGACTACACAGAATCAGACATACAAAAAGGACAAAAAATAGGGAGAAAATAAAACTTGACCTCCAGTCTTATTTTTCTAAGTTAAACAGTGCAGGAGACTCCTTTGACTGATTGAAAAGGTGGATTGCTGCTCTCATAGCATTGCAGGAGAGGGAATTCGTCTTTGGGGGGCAGAAAAAGGACCATTTGAGGAGTCTGGAGAGACTGAGGCCACAAACGCAGTGCTGCCCTTTGCCCACAACAGTTTAATCAAAATGGTTATAAAACCCTTGCTTCTCTCTGGTGCAAGAGTGGGAAGGTACTGCAGGAAAGACTGGCCAGGGAGTGGGAAAGTGCTAAGCAAACAGCCAGTGGAGTCAACTTCCACCTTTTGTGACCACCACGTAGAGCATGCTGACACTGGGAATCAGGATTGTTCAGTCACCACTTGAACAGCAGAGCCACATTTTTTTAAAGGGTCAGCTTTAAGGCAAGTCCACACAGGGAAGGATTGAGATCAATAGATACATGCTCCAGATACAGAGCCTGAAACAAGAAGTTAGAAGTAACATTGTTATCTCAAATGATTAATTCCTTTCTAGACACAGACATGATGATGTTGGAGCATGAGTGGGAATGGTGCTATTTAGGGTGGCTGTGTAAGAGTTACATTGGTCAGTTGTCTGCTTGTGCATCAGACTAAAGCAAGGAATGGATGCTTGAAAGACCATACTGTATAGTAGCTGGTTGCCATTTTAAGATCATCTGCAATCTCCTGGTGATATGTGAAAACCAAGCAGTCATGGAGAGGTGTTCTGGAGGCGTATTGTGCCAGGGTTTGATTTATCACATTAACTGGTGTCCTTTTGCATTGTGTGTTCAAGCGTAAACTTTCCACATTTAATTAAATCCACTGCCACCAGTTTTGAAAGTGATGAACTTTTCACTCTGCCACCAGAGTGAGCTTCAAACAAGAAGTTCAAAGCACCTACAAGCTTGGGTTCAAGTGGGTGGAATACAAGAAAATTGGGGGAGGAGCCTGCCCTGATTTATAACAAAGATGGTTTCAAGAGAAATCCAAGGTTTCTGGCACAATATGCCTCCACCCCAGGTACGTTTTGTGGCAATTTAGTCTCCTAATCCTTTTGGAGTGATGATCCCAAACCACAGTTTGCAAAATGAAAGAAGCTGGGGATTAATCTGATCTAGAAGATTGCTTCCCTTTGGCCTGGAGAGCCAGTGTTGTGTAGTGGTTTGTGTGTTGGACTACATCTCTGGAGACCAGGTTTCAAATCCGTGCTTGACCCTGGAAACCCTCTGGGTGACCTTGGGCAAGTCCTACTCAAGCCCAGAAAAAAAAGGCAAAAGCAAGCCCCCTCTGAACAAAGCTTGCCAAACATAGGTTCTTGCAACTATCTATTTAAATATGATTGCAGCAGATGCCAGCGTGCGTCTTCAAACCAACAAGGAAATTATCAAGCCAATGAGATACAACGCTGCCTCTTGCTCATTGGGAAAGTGCATTAATTTAAAATGGTTTTAAACATATTTGAAATGTAATAGTGAGACCAGAAGTGCAGCACTCCAGTCCTCCATGAGAAGACTTTCCCAGAGGAGCCAGTTAGTGGCCAAAAGCCTGTCTAAATAAACAGGTCTTTGCCTGCCAGTGGGGGAAAAAAGGCAGGAAGGGACCAACCCCTGCCTCAGAGCAGTCACAAAGAAGACCCTCTCCCACATCCCCACCATGTGTTTCTCGGGGGGGGGCCAAGAGAAAGTCCTCCACTGAGGACCTCAAAACCCTCATTTAGGGAAATAGGGTGCTTCAGTTTTTAGCCCTAGAAAAGGTATTTTCCCCCAAAAGAGGGGCACTTTGTATGTGTGTGGGGGTTAACCTTTATTCTGTGCCTCCCTGGAGGTCTCCAGTGTGCTGATCCATATTCCACAAGTTAATCACCTTGGACAGTTCCCTCAACCACAGATTGTGGTTGGTACCGGGGTGAGGTCAGAGTTCTTTTGTGTGTCGATTAGTGTAGTTAGGATGTGTTTAGTGTAACAAGTGAATCTTTTAGTAACGAGTTGTGTTATTACATCTTGGTCTTAGTTTAGTTTAGTTTACAGTCAGCTCTCACATTTGCAGGTTTAAAGTTCACAGATTTGATTGTTTGTGGGTTTCTCAAACCCCTACCTACCCATCTCAAGTGCTTTTTTCCCCTCTTGGTGACTCCAGTTAGGTTGTGCAGCCCTTTAAAAATCCGTTTCTGGTCCTCCTCCTCCACCAGCCACTTCCTGGTCAGCTAAGAACAGCCCAATTTCTCAACACCACAGACCCTTTCCTGATGCCCCCATACACCTCAAGTGCTTCTTTTCCAAGGGAACTTTTCCTCTCAGCAGCTCCAGTCAGGCCACACAGCCTCTTAAAAACCCATCTCTGGTTCTTCTCCACCAGCCACTGCCTGACCGGCTGAGGATGGATCACAGCTTGATTACTCAGCACCACAAACTTTCTCCCAGTGCCCCCCACACCCAAGGAAGGAGGTGGGGGAGAGAGAAGAAGTCTAAGGTCACTGTGCCAACCCACCCCCTTTCCTTGACCTGGTTTAGAGCCTGGGTGCCCACCCTTCCCACCATACCCAGGCCCCCTTCCCACAGACATGAACACACACTCTGATATTTGTAGGTTTTCCACCTTTGTGGGGGTCCTGGGCCCCTAACACCAGCAAATGAGAAGGGCCAACTGTAGTTTAGTTTAATTCTAGTTAACATGTATGTTGTTCATCTTTCTCTCTTTTTTCCTGGTTTTTTTTTTTCTGTAGTCGTGGATTAGCTTGTTTGTATCTTCTACTAAAATGAATAAATATTAAATCTTAAGGGGGAAAAAAACAGGAGCGGATCACAGCCCAGCCGAACAAGCATTACCTGAACCTTGGTGGAGAGAGAGAGGACAATATTCAAGCCAGCAGATAAGGGAGGTGCCCTAGTAATTATGGATAGATGGGATTACATTACTGAAGCCAATAAACAGTTTGGCAACCTGTTGTGTTAACAACCATGTGATTCAGAAAGGCATTATTATTTCTCTCCCTCTGTGTATGTACCTTCAAGACGTCTGTCGACTTATGATGACCCTGTGAAATTTTCCCAGGGTTTTCTTAGGCCAGAAATCCTCAGAGATGGTTTTGCCAGTTTCTTCCTCTGAAACAGAGCCTATAGCACCTGGTATTTGTTGGCAGTCTCCCAGGAAAGATTAGCACAGTTTCTTCCTTGGATTTATAACTGGAGGTGCCCCATGTTTCTGTGCTGCCCTATTATTTCAGGCTATGACTCAACTGTAGGACTGATATCTTCATACACCAACTTGCTTTAGGAATGCTTTGTATTTAAAATAGGGTCCTATATTAAAAATACCACTGATTTTTAATCATGTTATTAATACCATTGATGTGGATTCTTATTACCCACAATGGATGCAATATCATTGTATGCTACCTTACCACTGGAAGAATGGTTGTGGAGAAGGTGAATAATAATAATATTTATATTTATCTATATCTTGACTTTTTTGCAGTCCAGTATTCCAAAAGTTATAACAGATACAGCTAATAATAAATGAAATCATACAAAGTAATTCAATCATTGATAATATTAAAAGCATTTAAAAGCAGAACCATTACAATAAATGTGGAACTCCTCCAACCTGCGGAAATTTACTTTGGATTTATGATAGTTAGCCTTTGACTGATAACCATATCATATGACAGAATTATTCTTCAGTACTCAGTAGTCTAGCTCTTCCTCCATTTCCTTCTTAACCATGGTAGAAGAGGCATTCCCCCTTCACCGTCACCAGATAGGGCATGCCTCTTCTAAAATGAAAGCTACACTTGCACCATCATGTATTCCAAAACAAGGGAGGCATGCCTTTTCAAAATAATGTCATGCCTATGCAAATAAGATGATTAGATTGACTGGCTGATGGATTACAACTTCATAATTACTTGGGGTATTTATATTGAGTGAATACGCCCCACAGATAATGATAAACCACAGTGCCAGTGTAAATCAGTGGTAATCTTCTCTCCAAGACCCTTGTGAGGTAGGCCCCTGTGGCTATTCCTGGTTTCCAGAGAAGGGGAGTAAGGCCGCAAGAGAAACAGACACCCTGGGAATTGTGAGTTTGTGGCTAGGGGCAGTTTGATTGCAGAGCTCACTATGGCACTCACCAGCATTTTCTTTCTGTCCAAGCATGTTTGAACAGGAGCCAGTTTTATGGAGTTCATGGCACGCAGTCCCAAGTAAATATGCACAGGATTGCAGGTCTTAATGCTGTGCTTGCTTATTGGATAGCAAGTCCCATTGAACTCGCTAGGATTGGCCTCTGAGTAAACACAAACAGGACTGAGTGATAAGTCTGCATATTCTTCCCCGACTTTTCTTTATTTGTGGTCCACGAAGCACTACAAAGATTTCCTCTTGTCAAAATCTTAGTTCAGCATTTCCTCCTCCCTCCTTGCACAGTGACAGCAAGACTGGCCAGAATCTGAGGGAAATAGCTGTACAAAACATGTGGGTTTCTGGATTGCATACAGTACTGTACTCCCCTCTTATTTGTGGGGGATACATTCCAAGACACCAGTAGGTGCTGAAACTGTAGACAGTACTGAATCCTCTATATATCATATTGCCTATACACAGAATGGTAGACTCCTGGAGCTGGAAGAGACATGTTTTAGCCCATTTAAATTTCTGTTACTGTTTTAGTCGTTACAATTGATTTTATTGTACACTGTCCAGGGATCCTCAGATACAGGGTGGGATAGAAATATTTCAGCAAATGAAGAAATTGCAGCTGCCTCAAACAGACCTCCCACTAAACCAATGGTTTTGCAGAGATTAAGGGCACTCAAAGGACAAAGGGCCCATTCACACTACAGAATTATAATCCTAATCATGGCACTTTAATTGACATCATTCCCTCCTATGAAACCCTGGGGATTGCAGTTTGGGGAGGAACTAGCTGCAAATTCTAAATGCCCAAATATTGCAAATACCAGAATTCCGTAAGACATTGCAATAGCAGTTAAAGTGGAAGAATAGCACTATAAATCTGTAGTGTGAATGGGCCCAAAGTTTTCTCATGCATCCTTCACAAATGAGCTGCCCTCTCATGCGTTCAGGAGTAACCAAAAAGCTCTGGAAGCCCCAGTTCCACCTCCAAGGACTTTGACCAGCTTTTATCAGGCCTTGGTCTCCCTTTTATCCTTATTCTGGGCTTCTGCCTTTAGAGTTAGTCGTCTGTCCCCACTCCCAGTCTCCGGTTGACTGTTATTTTCATGACTTTCTCACCCTTCTCAAGCCTACGTCTACAGTAAGGGAGTACATTTGGTTCGTTATTGCTCTGTGCAGCTCATAGCCTGGAGCTGTGAGTTGGGTGACCTCCAGGTTGTTTCCAATTTATGGTGACCTTAAGGCAAACCTATCAAGAGGTTTTCTTGGCAAAATTTGTTCAGAGGGGGGTTGCCTTTGCCTTCCTCTGAGGCTGAGAAAGAGTGACTTGCCTAAGGTAACCCAATGGTTTTCCATCGCCAAGTGTGATTTGAACCCTACTCTCCACTCCAATCTGGAGGATTAACAGAACAATATCGACATCCCTTAGGAAGCAGTTTGAGTCCGGCATTTTGAAAAAGTATGATTCTTTTAAACTAAATAAATAGATATAGGTCAAATGACAGCTTTACATACAAACAGAAATTGTTATTATTACATATGGAGGATTCATCCTCTCTGTTCATTTTGCAGCGTATGCCTAAGAACACTGAGCCAAGATAATCATGCATGTGTGGTGCATTTCTGCTATCTTTAGATTGTAACATATTATTAGCTTAGTTTATTTTTCAGGGCACATAGGTCTACGTGCAAATATTACCGGCCACCAACAGAGGATGCCATTTATGACATCCTGTGGCATGTATTATGAAACTGCCTTGGTTTTATGACCCCATGCTGAAGTGGCTGGCTTGAAGGTTTGACACGACCTCCCACCGGGTCAGTCAGATTATTGGGCCATCCCGCCCACTCCTTCAGGGTCTCTCAGAATCTTGCCTGGCTGACAGAGGTGACTGTTGGCTTCCATGTTGGCGGGGTGGGAAATTTGCTTTGGGTTTTAGCCTGAACTCTAAAGCAAGGTTCTTTGGACCCAGGTTCAGCAGACTAAAATCTGACAGAGATTCACTGCTTATCGGTCTTGGACGTAATCTCTTTCAATCCCCCTGCAAATCCTTGACGTGACCTGCCCTTCCCTGCCTCTCTTCTGGTCTCTGAATGGAAAGGCCAGATTGCCTTGCAGAAACAGAGACAACGCTCCGAGTGGCAGGAGAGAAGGAGCCCAGCACAGTGCTATCCGGGAACATTTGGAAGGCCAAATGACTCCCATGGGGGGCAGTGTGGTGCAGGGGTCTGTGTGTCAGCTAACCTGGAGTTAAGATATAGCTACTTCCACCCCACCCCCTGCCTGAATCAATAACTTTTTGAAACACACTCCACAAAGGGAAAGAAAATAAAAAGAAAACAGGAGCCGTGTTTTACACTTCTCAGCAAAAGAGGGGCAGCTGAAGCAGAGTTTAGGAAGTTTCTTCTCAAAACAAATCTGTTACAAGCTTTTTGCAAATAGAAATGTATTGCATTGAACTGGCAAAATATTTTGAAACCTAGTTTGTTCCCTTACTATTTTTTGTTTAATTTTTTAAACAACATACAACATGTAAAAAATTACATAGTTGTAAAAACAGCATATTCAAGAAACAATCACAGTACTGGGTTATTTTGTTATTTGGGAGGAAACACTTTAGGACTAGCAAATGATCTTAAAAACTGGAAACTTGTCCTCAAATCGTTTCTTAAAATTCCTTTGAAATATTTAGAAAGTGCACCACCTCTGCAGTACTCCTTGCCTTCAAATAAAAATAAAATAAACTGTAAAGTCCTGGCGCCGGACTCAGAGCCGGGAGGCCAGGGCCCCACGAAGCCCCCCGGGGGGCCCGGGACAAAGTCGCACTCCCCCAGCCTCGCGGGGGACGGCAAAGGCAACCCCCTTCTGAACCAGCCTTGCCAAGCAGCCCCGCGATCGCCTCCCCTTATTTGGCGGGCCCGGCGGTGCCCGAAGGGTTGGCAGAAGGTGGGTCCCGGTCCCCCAGCGGGGCGTACAAGCGGTGTCAGTGGCCTGGGAGTGCGGTTCGCGTCCGCGGCACTCACGGGCAACCCCCCCCGCCACGCTCCCACCAAACTACAAATCCCAGGACTCCCTTAGAGGCGGGAGGCGGTCCCGGCGCGCTCTCGCCGCCCTCCGCACGGAACCTCACGCCAGCCAGCCAGCCGCCCGCCTTCGCCTGGGCCGCGGCCCTCCGTCCTCCGCCGCGGGGCGGGGCGGGGCGGGGCGGAGGGCCGCCTTGCTCGCAGGGATGGCGGCGGCGGCGGGGGCGGCGGGGGCGGCGAAGGCCGCGGCGGGGGCCTCCGCCTCCGCCTCCGCCTCCGCCTCGCCCTCGGCCTCGGCCTCGCCCTCGGGGGCCGCGGTGCTCCTCCCGTGCCTGCTGGGCCATCTGGGGGCCCTCCTGCTCACGGCGGCGGCGGCGGCAGGCCAGGTCCAGGTGGAGGTGCTGCTTCTCCCGCCGCCGCCGGCCCGGGCCGGGGAGGACCGCGGGGAAACCGGCGACGGCGGGGAGCGCTACGCCTTCCAGGGCGCGCTGCTGGGCCGGCCGGGCCCGGGCCCGGGCCCCGAGCGGCGGGCGGCGGCGGCGGAGAAGCGGCAGGACGGGCCGGAGGCGGCGGCGGCGGCGGCCGTCCGGGGCAGCCTGGTGCTGGTGAGCAGCCCCCCGGTTCGCCCTCAGCCCGGTCTGTCACGCCCACTCCCCGTCCCTGGGGCCTGCCCCAGGGTATGCACCCCCAAGTCTTAGGGGGTCGCCCGGGAGGGCTGCTTCGGAGCCGGCCGCAGTCTTTGCTCCGCTTCCCGTCCCTGTGCCCCTGGGTGTGGGGAGTCCCCACCCCACATTATTAGGGCTCTCCGTGCCTTTCCCTCCTATTTTAGCTGCCTCCGATCCCTGTCCCCATGGGTGCGAGGGCTCCTTTGTTTCCCTTTTGGGGGTGTCTTCTACCACAGACTCCCCACCCCACACTATCAGGGGTCTCCCCTTTACCCCGTTATCTTATCTTCCTCCCATCCCTGTCCCCGTGGGCGTGGGCCTGCCCTTGCCTCCCTCTTGGTGCAGGTGGCTTCCTCCCTACTGCGGAGTCTCCGCCCTGATTATTAGGGGATGCGAGGTAAGAAAAAACAAAAACGAATTAACCCCCCCACACACACACACATCTGTTAAATGGAAAACTTTCAAGGGTCTTTTGGGGCTGAGAATGTGTGACCCGGTGGGTTTCCATGGCTGAGTTCATGGCTAAGTTCATTCAAATCCTGGTTAGCCTGGTTTGTTGGAATTAGAATTGTACGGTTGGCCCTCCATGTTTGTGGGTTTAATTTTCACAGATTTATTTGCAAGATCCCCCAACCTCTGGTCCCACTTCAAGCGCTTCCTTTCTGGGGCAACCTTCCCTCTTGGTGGCTCCAATCAGGCCATGCAACCCTTTAAAAATCCACCTCTGGTCCTCCTCCTTCTCCACCAACAGCTAAGGACAGATCGCAGCCCAATTTTTCAGCACCACAAGTCCTCTCCCAGTGCCCCCACAACACCCAAGGAAGGAAATGGATGAGAGAAAGGAAGTCTAGGACCACCATGCCCACCCAGCCCCTTACCCACTCCTTTCCCTGACCTGGTTTGGACCCTGGTGCCCCCTCTCCTTACCATGCCTCAGTCCTCTTCCCACAGACACACACACACACATTTTGATATTTGTGGTTTTTCCACTTTTGGGGTGGTCCTGTGCCCTTAACACTAGCCAATGTGGAGGGCTGACTGTATTTCTGAATATTTAGATCTCATTTTCCCACCAGGATTGGTTCTTAAAGCTGATCCAGAACAATTAGGAGACCATCACAAAGTTGCAGTATACAAGGGAAGACACCCAAGGTAGTCTATCAGTTTCTTCTGGGCCTGTAGTCCAGTAAGGAGAACCTGAAGCCAGGCACTGAGGAGGTGGTCAGAAGAACTGCACCTGGATTCATCTCACAGGCCGGCCTTCTTTTCCAGGTGGGGGATACTGACCCCAAGCTGGAGGATGACGACAGCTGGATCGGCGTTGTCCCAGTGGGCGAGAAGCATGCAGAGATCCCAAGAGGTGGCAAAGAGGAGTCGTTCACCACCACTGTGGTCAACAAGGTGAGCTTGCCAGCCTTTTTCCTGACATCTGGCTTTGGAGTTTCCCAAGTACCTGTTTTGGTCCCATCAACTTCTGGTGTTCAGGCTGTGAGTTTGGCTTAGTTAGCCGGAGCGGAAACACAGAAGGTGGAGATTGTACCCGATCCCCTTGCCAAGCTGATCTCACCGTTCCAACCCTGGCTCGCTCACCTTGCCCCTTTCCCTCCCTGGATTGAGTACTTGGGCCTCAAGTGGACCCCCTATTGTGGAACAGTTGCTGTGTTGTTTTAGTGAGTTCAGTGTGGTAAGTATGACCAAGCCTGACAGAAACAGTGGTAAAAACAAACTGGAGGAAGTTTATTGGGACTCAAGAAAATAACCCTTGAACTACTCATTCTTTTATAGCTCGCTAGAACCCTAGTCGACTTGTCCTTCTCTCTGACTCTGTTCCATCTGTTCCTCTCTCTCTGAAATCTGTCCCTTATCTTTGTGCAAGCTTTTCTGTCTCTCTCTCTGAAATTTGTTCCCTTTCTCCATGCCAGTGTTTCCCTTTCTGCCTTCTGACAGAGACAAGGTCTTCCCTTTACAGGGTCCTCCTTCAGAAGCCATTGCTCTGTCGAGGCCTCCGTAGGTCCCAGTAAAGAGCAATGAGACCTAGCAAAACAAAACATTATGTCTATGACCATAATTACTTACTCCTTTCCTCTGTGGTTTCCTTCCCTGCAGATGAAGCGAGCCCTTGTCTTGGGTGCTTCGGCCTTGCTCATCCTTGCACTGAATCAGAACGCCATCCGAGAGGTAGGCCTTGATGCCCTTGCTCTGGAACTGGAGAGGGGTAGGACGTGCAAGGTTGGTGAGGGTCTGAAGGAATTGCTCTCTCTGCCACTTACCACCACCACCTCTTTTTTTTCTCCTTCCCTCCTCTGCAGTTAGATGTCTCCCAATTTCTCTCGAAACCAGTAATCCTTGTCCAGACTTCAGAAAATGTGACCAAGCTCTTTGGAGCACTGCTGCGGTAAGTCTGGCTGGGACAGGAGACTGCCACTCTTGCTTTCTTCACTGGCTTGAGCATGCTAGAGTCTAGGTCGAAGGAAGCAATAGTTCCACTCAGTTCTGCTTTGGTCAGACCCTACCTGGGAGGCTCCTGTGTCCAGTTCTGGGTACGTCAGTTCAGGAAGGATATGGACAAGCTGGAAGGTGTTCAGAGGAGGACGACCAAAATGGTCAAAGACCTGGAAACTATGAAGCCCTCTGAGGAGTGGCTGAGGGAGCTGAGGATGTTGAGCTTGGAGAAGAGAAGGTGAAGAGGAGACATGATAGTCATGTTTAAATATGTCATATGAAGGATGGAGCAAGCTTATTTTCTGCTGCTCCAGAGACTAGGACACTATGGAGCAATGGATTCAAACTTTAGGAGGAAAAGAGATTCCACTTAAACCTTAGGAAGAATCTCCTGACAGTAAGAGTTGTTCAACAGTGGAGTCTGCCGCCGCCTCAGTGGAGTGTGTTGGAGTCTCCTTCTTTGGAGTTTTTTACACAAAGGCTGGATGGCCATTTGTTGGCAATGCTTTGATGGTGCATTCCTGCATGACAGAATGGGGTTGGACTGGATGACCCTTGAGGTCTCTTCCAACTTTAGGATTCTATGAAAGGAAGTGGAAAGAGCACTCACTTTTCTGCAAAACTCATCTCATGGGGAGATGGTGCGGTCTCAGGCAAAAACTAATTTTTTCCCATTCCTTGTTGCTTTCTTGTTAAACTGGAGATGCCCAGGTCTGATTTTGGGACCTTGTACCACTGAGCCAGCATGCTAGCTGAAGGATTCTGGGAGTCATTTTGCAAAACGCATCTCTCTGCTGAGGAAGATGTTGGTGGAACTAACTCATCTCTTTCTCTCTCTTTCTACCCTCAGAGGTCTTCGGGCCACAGCAAAGATTACATACCAGGCGGTGCTGCTGGAGAACGTGGTATGTGGTAGGAGAGAGATTCAGAGGGATGTAAGATCTAAATTAGGATCCACCTTAGGCCATCATTTCTTTGGCCTTTGAACCCAGGAATACGAGAAGAACTCAGATGAGATTGGTTAAGCCACCTTGGAGTTAGGTGGATGTGTAGTCTGAGATCAAACTTACTGCATGGGGAAAGTTCACATGGCATGTTTTTGTTGCCGGGCCCCCCTTTGACAACAATATTTCTCATGTGTTTCTTTTCTCTCCCAGGGGGTGACACTGACTCTCTGGTCCACATGTGGCCTATCTCGGGGTGGCCTCTATGGCGAGTGGCAGGGAGTCATTTGCACAGGAGAGAATAGCTCAAGAGTCCAGGTTTGTGGAAGAATCGGGGTGTAGGGTATTCTGTCAAAACTAGCATAGGTTTTAAATGAGCTGGTTAATCATTCCCTGATTATCTAGCATATCCTTTTTGTTACCACTACAGCAGCAGAGAAGGGGAGTTCATTGAGCTGCTCATAATTAATAAGTTGCCTGTATTGTTCCTACAGCTGGCCCTTCATGTTTGCTGACTTATTTGCAAGTTTCTTAAAACCTTACCCCTCCACTCAGGCCCTTTTTTTCTAGGGGAAATCTTCCCTCTCAGGTGCTTTAAAAACACACGTCTGATCCTCTTCCTCCAGCAGCCGCTGCCTGGCCAGCTAGGGACGGATCTCAGCCCAATTTCTCAGCACGACAAACCCTCTTCCAAAGAAAGAGACAGGCAAGAGAGAGGAAGTATAGGGATACCATGTTGACCCACTCCCTTTCCCTCTCCTTTCCCTGCCATGGTTTGGACCTTGGGTATCTGCTCTCCCCACCATACCTCGGCCCCCTTCCCAAAGATGCACACACATACATTTTGATATTCTCAGTATTTCCAGTTTTGTAAACGTCCTGTGCTGCTAATCCTGGCAAATGTGGAGGGCCAGCTGTATTGTGTCATTGAAAAATTCAGGAAACCTCTGTTTCCCCCAAGTGGCCAATTCAGATATTGCACTTTGGAAATCTGAGGAAAAATGCTAAACGCTTTAGGACAGTGGTTCTCAACCTGTGGGTCCCCAGATGTTCGTGGACTTCAGCTCCCAGAAGCCCTGAGCATTGACCATAGTAGCCGGGGCTTCTGGGAGCTGAAGTCCACAAACATCTGGGGACCCACAGGTTGAGAACCACTGCTTTAGGAAGTAACCCTTCTTCTGCTACTTTCCATTGCTCAGAGTCATTGCCCCCCACTATAATTACTAACTGGCACATATACCATTCCTGATCTACTAAAAAATTAGTGAGTTGCATCCATTGCAATTCTATTCCACTTTTTCTGACAGTGCTCTGTCAGATAAATGGAGAAAGCCTGTAATTGTATTTTTAATAGTAGGTTAGGCAATGCTCTTTTTAAAATGAGAATGTCTTATCCATTTTTTGGTCCCTTCACTTTAGGAGCTGTATAAAGATATTAGGGTTAATTCAGCAGTACACTGAGGGTGGCGGCTTAGGCAGTTCTTTCTTCCTGATATCTCCGTGGTCTCCACTTCTTACAGAGCCTTTTGTTTGCAGAAGTACCTCCAGCAGCTGTGGAACGCCATCCTGCTCATCGCCTTGATCCTCTGTACAGGAGTGATAATGCAGGCACAGCGGCAGTCCCGGCAGAGTTGGCTGGAGCAAGACGCAGAGGTCGGCCTGCACTCTACCCTTCTTCCCAGGCTTGCATGCCACCATTGCATTGGGGTGTGGCTGGTGGGTAAATGCTCTCCCTTCCCTTCCACAGCCTGATCTCAGGCAGCACATTACGCAGAGGCTCTTGGCCCTGAAAACCCGCCGTTACCACCCCGGCAAACTGTCTCAGAACTGGGCTCATGAGATCGACAGCTGTGCCGTCTGCTTGGACCAGTTTCACAAGAACCAGGTAGTGTGGGCTGGTGGTGGTCTTAGGTTTTCTGTACCAATGAAGAAATAATAGTAGTAGTAGTAATAGGTGGTGGTAGTAGTAATAGTAGTAGTAGTAATAATAATACCAACAACAACTATTATTATTATTATTACCACCACCACCACCACCATTATCATCTTTATTCATATCCTGTTTTTTCCCCCCTGGTAAGGACTCAAAACAGCTTGAACTAATTTTAAAAAAATGTACAGTCATCCCTCCACATTCACTAGGATTAGGGGCACAGGACCCTTGTGAAAATGGAAAAACTGTGAATATCTCTAGTCTCTCCCAAACCATATTTAACACACACAAAAAGCATGATCATTGTATTCAACCCAGCATGGATTCCATTTAGGCATCAGGGTTCATTCACAAGTGGGTGGCTGGTGGGCCTTACAGCCACTTCCACTGCTGCCCCGCACCATTTTTAATAGGGACTTAATAAGCCTCGTTTGCAGTTTCTCAGTCTCACGAGGCTTGCAGTCTCTATTAAAAATGGCATAGGGAGGCTGTGAATAATCAGATCCGCAAACATGAAACTTGCAAATGTGGAGGGCTGACTGTAGTTAAAAATCATGGAATGTAAAAGTTAAAACAGAAACCAAACAAATAAGAATTAAAACAAGGTAAAAATATGTAATTGAAACACGAAACATTCATAAATTCCACATAGTGTGCCTAGCCATCACCGTTCATCTGCCAAGGCATAATCACACAAGAGCCATTGAGCCTGAGGTCTCTTGCTCTCCCCAACAGTGTCTTCGGGTGCTGCCCTGCCTGCACGAATTTCACCGTGACTGCATAGATCCGTGGCTTCTCCTGCAGCAGACCTGCCCCCTTTGCAAACACAACATCCTAGGTAAGTGCCTTGCTTGTTGCTGGGACACCCGCCCATTGTCCCTGCTCTGCTCCTTCTGCTTTAAATCCTCACACTTGGAGAGTGTGAGTGGCAGGACTTAAGAGCGAGCCGAGGGAAAGTCTTCATCTCCTCAATAGCCTTAGTTCCAAACCCAGGAGGCCTGGCTTCCTTGGCCTAGAAGGAAAGGCACTCTGTGTATGCACAGTGCCATCTTTTATTACTGTTTCCTATACTCCTGGCATGCAGAATGGGCTTTGGAGCTCAGGTCCGGTCCTGGATTGAAAAACTACTTTTATATACAGGATATCCTGAGAGCTGGCTGAGAGTGTGTGAGGCACTGAAGGTCTCCCAGTGGGTTTACATGACCGAGCAAAGGGGAATCAAACCCTGGTCTCCAGGGTTGTAGTCCAATGCTTAAGCCAGGGCAGTGGGACAGTTTGTACTCTCATTTCATCCTACCCCTGGGGGCCACATTGGCATGGCTGGGTAACACAGGAAACGACATCACATCAGTTCTATCTGGTCACCTTTTGCAGAGGATAAGCAAGATCAGCCACTGAATTTTGAGGCTGGTTTGGATGCAGTTGGGGCCATTTTGGGGTGAAAAATGGCCCAGAAAAAGGAACAAAAACTGGAGGAGGGATATCAGGAGGCATTGGGCACAGCATGTTCCTCGTCTTTATTTTTCTGCATCACCACCTTAGCCACGTATCTGCACCCAGCCTATGAGCAGGTTGATCCTAGACTCCTTGACTTCTGAGTAAAATGCCAACCTTGTTTTTCCTCTCCTTCCAGGGAACACTTGTCAAGACAGCTAGCAAGATGGCAGCCTGCCTCCAAGGGGGAGGACAGGCTACAGAGGAACTTGGGCATCCCACAGACTTTTGCCGCCGTGTTGAAGCCGCTGCCTCATCAACACCAGAGTGGCTTCTACCAGGACAGGGAGTGAGTGAGTGTGTGTCTGTATATGTGGTGGTGTTGTGTGTGTCTCCAAAGTGTTCATCTGGTCTGCTCATGCATTTCCACACTGGATGGGATCTGTGGCTTCGTGGGTGTGTCCACCAGCACACCAAGATGGATGCGGCTTTCCTCCCCATCTCCCCACCCCACATGGCCTGGATGTCCTTCGGCATGCTCTGTGTTAGGGAAAGGGGGATGGGGTTGCTCTTTGTACCTTTTGCTAAAGTTGCTTCTTTTGACATCTCACTGCCAGGAGCTGTGCTGTGCCCAGCAGCTGGGTTTGATTGCAAGATAGGGGATGGGAGTGGGGGGCTGAAACGCTTGCTTATTTATACTAACTTATTAGAGAAAAGGGGACGGAAGGGGCTTGGCAGTCTCTCAGACGGCCATGGTGCCATCTCTACCACTGGGGTGTATAAAGCCGTCTGTACTAATAAACAAATCCAGCAAAAAGAGATTTGTGGCCCTGTTTAATCCTTTTGCTGCCCCTTTGTGGAGAAATGGCAGTAATCCAAGCTCAGTGACAGCCAAACAAGCTGGAGCGCCACACTGTGGAAGCAGGCAATTGGCAGCAAAAAATTTGAAGTTTTGGAGGTTTTCAGATTTCCAGATAAGGGAGGCTTAACCTGTAGCTGTTTCAAAGGAGTCTACTTTGTATCTCTGCATGACTTCTTGATCTGTGTGCCTCTTACCATAGATGCTAGCACAGATCAATGACTCATGCAGGGACTCAGTGTGTAGCCTCCTCAGAAGACAGAAAATATTCCTGCTTCTTTGCAGCAGGAAAGACTAAATGATCTGATCACAACTGACACACAGAGACATGCATCTCAGCAGAAGATGAGCAGAAAGAGACAAATCAGGCAATCCTACACAGCCAGAAAGCAGGACTGATCTCCCGAAGGGGTGCTTCAAGACAAGGCCTATACAGTTGGTGGTACCAGATTTCTAGAATTCATGGACAAGAGAAGTTTAAGTTACAGGGGTTCCATTTAGAAAAGTATTGGATCCCTCTAAGTACCAGTTTAGTCTTAACTTGTCTCAGGTTTATTGGTGGGAGTTGTAGTTTGCACTATACATTTTTGTTATTTAAATGTAAAACTTCTGTTGTGGCAAGCCATGCTGCCTTCGTGAAAGGCCAAGTATAAAGTGCTGAAAAAAACAAACCTTACACAGCTCAGGCTTGGAAAATTCTCCACAAGGCCAAGGAATAATGACTGGCAGCTCTCCCTCCATTTGAGAAGGGGTGGCAGTCACAGAAAATGCTCTCAGGAAATGAGAGTGCTGGAGCATGCTCATCAGAGGCGGGAAGGAGACCAGGCCAACAGTCTGTGAACTAAAGGCAGAGAGGAGAGATCTAAACTGCAGGCCACACGAAACATGAAGTTTCTCAGCCCACAGATACTATCAGTGGGGACAGTCTACATCCACCTATCTTTCACACAGCTGCCCCATAAAGAGACTTGCTGTCACCCAAG